>JAMPIV010001513.1:0-40234 GCA_024509875.1 Oreohelix idahoensis
GCCTATTTAAGTATTAGTTGATTATAATTAGTATTAGTTAATTATTAGATGACTAGTTAATTACTTGCTAGGAGTATTAGTATAAATTAGGAATATTAGTTAAAAAAGATTAAATAGACCCAGGCGCCATGTGGGAGTTTTCTTTGTGAGGTTCACAGCCATCTTGTTTTCCTTAACTCATCAGGAAATAGTATAAGTTGTGTACTATAATCGTAAAATACTATCATAAGTAGTCAACTATTAATAATTTATATTAATAGCTAAGAAAATAATTTAAATTTACCAGACCAAATTAGGATTAGTGTTCAGTGGTCAACAAGGTAATAAAATGTCGTCGATTAGGTCTATCTTGATTTAGTATACTGTCACGAGTGTTGATTATTATTGAAATTATTAGGTATCCTGGACACAAAGTTGTATCAGGTGATACCAGGATAGTGCCAGATAAGAGACTGGTCTTATAAGTAATACCCCCTACTCTGAAAAGAGTAATGGTGTATAGACATCAAAGGTAGGATCAAGCTGTATAAGTTCCCAGAGAAGATGGTATTGTATTACTCTATGTCCCTAATTGCTCCTCTCCAGATCCTCCTCTGTTATTATTATTAATATTATTGGCTCTGCTAGGGGTATTATCTGAACTATCTACCAACAAGAACTGTAACTTAACATAAATACTGTAAGTAAGTCTGCTGGTAAATATTTACAATTTATTTTACATTTCTTCTTTTCTGCTTGAAAATCTTTCAAGAAACTCAAAATTTTATTACAACATTATATAAATAAAACACTTGAAAATTGTTCAAAAGAATTTAAAAGTCTCAAAATTTGTAGAAAGTTCTCTCTTGGTTGAACTCACTCTAGTTGTAGCATATTTATCTCTTAAGACTCGTCTGTTCTCACAGTTAATGAATGCTTGTTTATATTGGCTTTAACCATGCCCAAACAGATGTCATCATTACATATTACTGTCTGTAATCGTAGTGTGACTGGTGTACTCTATACAGTAGCCTTGTTTTGCCACTTATCTGGTAAATTGAAGCCGTTTCTACTCTTGTCATGGAAGGAAAGATCACTGAATTTCCTGCAGGCAGTAGGCACTTTGTGACTGGTCCTCTGAACTCAAAAGGCACTTGCACCAGTAGTTTCTTCAGTAGTGGCTGACTCTTTTATGTGTATTTGGGTGACAGGATATAACCTGAAACATATTGGATTAACCACTACATTCTCTATCACTATCCCTTTATTACAGATGTAGGGGATGTGAGACAGTTTCCAGACAATGTGCAAGCAGACGCACAGGGCACAATAGCAGTAATAACACAATTCAGTTCACTGTGAATACAATTTTCTCCAAATCCTTAGTTAGAGCCATTTGTCCATGATTCGCCTCCATCACGTTATTAGGTTTTGTGAAAAAATACAAAGTGATATCTCAAACAATACAGTAAAGTAATTCCTTTCATCATTTCCTATGTTCCTGGTGTGAGACTAACTGCCGAAGTGTGCTTGAGTTCCGAAAATGTATGCATAATTTTGTCTCAATGTGCAAATATGAAAAACTAAGATTTTAATTATCTTCCTTATTCCTGCAGCGATTTTCTTCATCTAAGGCTTAACATTTGCCCTGCATTAATCTTCACCCATCCAAATAATTGACTTTATATTACATTCTTTAATTGTATTCTATACGTAGCCTAAACAGCAACATTTTTGACTTGCCTGATGTTGAATTTTGGTGAGGCGGAGTAGGTTGTTTTTTAGTGAGTCGAGATTTCTCCAGTAATATAATACTTTCCGTGGAGGTCTTTACACACACTTATAAATGAACATTACTATTTGTGAATTATTGACCTCTGCCATGCTGTACTTCGCTCATAAGTCTGTTGTTAAATTCCATATCCCACGGGTTTGCACAGATTTGAGACTCCATGCTGAATGCCTAATCGTTATTTGTAAACAACCGAATAAAGACGGCGTTTCATTGGTCGGCTGTCCTACAGTAATTATAAAGTATGGCGTGCAGTTTTGGGTAAAAAATTACGGGTTGTGAATCAGACTTCACGACATAGGTCTAAAAGAATTTATAAAACGTTAATTATAATTTTTTAGAATAAAACAATGAGACTAGGGATAAACATTAAGTACAAACAAGACCAATCACAATTAAAATAGTGGTAGCAAAAAAAAAAAAACAGCAGAGAACTTACAGAAATAAGAAAGAAAAATAAATAAATAAATACACAAGTAGAAATTTAGGACATATCTCATAAAATCAAAAAGATCTTTCACAAAAAACAAAAAAGAAGCAACATGCCAGCAATGACAAGAGCTCAATCAGGAGACGCCAAAACATGGTCGGAGGCTGTCAAAACAAATACTAGGGTCACCAAACACAGCACTAAACTGGATGAGAACATTCAGGATCGCATGGAAGACGGAGCAAATACCAACCAAAAAAGAAGGGATATAAGTAAAAATAATATCCACCAATGCGGAAACATCACCACAAAAAAATTCAGGACCGAAAGCAGACAAAACGATTTTAAAAAAACCAAAATGATCACGAGGAGACCAGATCTCGTATAAAGATCACACATGTCGCTGGCTGTCGTGAAATATTCTAATCCACATATATAAATTATCAGGTAAATATAAAGCCTAACAAATAAATCTAATAAAGAAAAGAGCAATGGTAAAATAACAGTGCTGTCACAAGGAATGTACTCGAAATCCCCTGTGTTTTATGCTTCGTCTGCAAATTGTAACGTTTCCACGTTAAATATAAGCCACTGCATAAATACAAGCGTTTCCACAACACATTAAAACGGGTATTGCATTTCTGAGAAAAACATTGAGAGGCAGACTGCGTAATGACCTAAATTAATCCTAACTTTAATTATATTACGTTACCAAAACGAACGAACAGATGGACTCAAATAGAAAGAGAGAGGGGCGAATGAAAATCAGGAACGCATGCAAAATTAAACACGCGTCTCGCTATTAATGCCACCCCAACAAGCGTAACGCGACACACAATTACTACTATCACGCGTGTAAGGCCACATGCACTAACTTTTTCGGACGGACAGTGATAAAAACACTAACCTTCCCAGAGTTAGGTTTTAAAATCACGAAAAACGCTTATTAGAAAAGATAACATTGGATGGGTTTACGTTTGAAAACATTACAGTACCCAGACAGCACATCTTCGAAACAGGAGGTAGAAGAAATTGCATATTTTGAACGCAGCCACTTAGCTCTTTTAAATTTGTATATTTGGGTTCCTTAGGGCTTGCTGACAAAGAATATGTAAAACGTTACGCAAATAGTCTAGGAATTAACAAGTTATAACCAAAATAAAATAGTGGGGATGCCTGACAGCATGAAATCATTTCTGCTCATAAAATTTTTTTATAACGTGTTTGAAAAAACCTTACGTACGGAAATAGCCTACCATGTAAACTCCAAATTGATTGGAGCGCAACAAATATAAGACTAAACACGATTGGTCGGACTATAAATACTATCTTTGGTTGTTAGGGGAGACGTAGGAAGGTAAAATTTTTTCAAACACTTGTCGAAACGTGGCTCCATTGGCCAGACTCGCTGATATAATCACTTAGGAGCGTTAGTTCGAGACCACTAGTTCAAATAAGCTTGATAAAGCAACAGTGCGTTGAAGCCAGCTCATATTTTTTGCTAAATAAAAGCCTGGAACATAAGCAGATGGGAATTTGTGCCAGTATTTGTGCCAGAATTCATTGCTAGTCAACGTATCTGTGTGTATTTCCATGAATTGTGGTAGGTTTGAAACATTCAGTATCTTTTAATGAAAATTGAATGTGAATTGTTAATTTATGCCTGTATATATGTGTAGTTCAGTAGCAAACATGATGTAAAGCCTATAATGCTCCAGCCTGAACAGAAGGTGTCGGAGGAAAGTAAAACGGCATGGAATGGCCAAACAGTACACTGACACCTAGATGATTGACTAGAAAGAAATAATGCTGGAATTGCAGAGGCGTAGTAACCATTAAGGAGGTTAATACTGGTATAAAGTATTTCAGATGAAGCTGACAGTTGGCCTAACGCTCTGAACTCAATGTTTGTGATGTATTGTGCTCAGTGTAGAACTAGAGTATCAATTAGTTATGAAGTAGAAGGTACATCCTTCTTGTTTTCAGAGACCGTGGTCTTGATGGTATTGAGCAGCACCTGGTCAGAGCTTTGCTGAATCCAGAGTCGGACAGCATACTCCTTGGTCCATTTAGCTATCAGTGAGGTGTCTCCAGAGCACAGGGGAGAAATCGAGCAGAGGAGTCTTTTCCTGCCGCCATCACGCAAGATAAGCTGATGTGGCCAGCTGAGCTCAAAATTATGTACCCCCATCTTAAAATAACATTGTAACATAAACTTAAGAGGGGAAGTAAATTGTTTTAATATCAGGAACTGAGAACACCTCCAATACTAGTTCCAATAAAGACAAACTATTGAAGTCATGATGACAAATACCAACAGAGCTTGAACAAAACAAAACCAGTATTACCTCATATTACTACTACACAACTGACACACATAGGATACTTTTAATAATATATGTCACTACAATATTCATATTGATAAATTCTGTACATATAACTTGTAATTAAAATTGATTGTGATTCCTGGTTCCCTTTGTATTTGAATCAGGACACATATTCATTCATGACAGCAATGAATACATATTGTTATTTGAAAAGTTATCAGTGACTCCTTTAAGATATCCTTTTAGAGTGTTATATGTATGTGAGTGTCACAGTGTTGTCAAGTGTGGTGGAATAAATTAAATTGTTTATCTGTCTGTTGTTGTTATGACTTACACTTCATCATACACATACCCTAGACATACAACGTAGTCATCACACTATTCCAGAATAATTCTGACTGAGATATATATATATATGTGGCAGCAAGTAAGGTTATCTATAATACACTACTCTTATTAGATATAGATACCTTCACAGCTGATCTCAGTCAGTACACTAAGTCCCCTATAAATATTTATAACATCCCACTTCACCACATATATTGGGGTCTCGCTCTTGGGATTTTGTATCTTTACCTATTACAAATATTGGGGGTAATTCACTTCAGGGAATATAAGAATTAAAAGGTATCCTTGGGTGGAATTAAATAAGGTTGAGCTCACGGTGCCTGTGTTGTCCATTAGATATATATTTAGAGATTGAATTGTTGGTTAGACATTGTATAAATTTAACTGATAGACAATGGCGGACCTGGCCAAATTTCGATCTGCTGCTGTTCAGACTGCAAAAGAGTTAGGATTAGATGGGCAAGTTATGGTTGCCTATGTCACTACGGAATGTGACAAATTTATTGAACGCGAAGAAAGAAGGTTTGAAGCCGAAAGAAAGTTAGAGGCTGAAAGGGAAATTAAGAAGTTACAATTTGAGGCTGAGGCTGAGACTAAGAGGTTGCAGATTGAGGCTGAGGCAAAGAAATTGGAAGCAGAGGAAAGAAGACAGGCTGCCGAAAGAGAAGAGAAGAAATTAGCTGCAGAAAGAGAAGAGAAGAAATTAGCTGCAGAAGAAAGAAGATTGACTGCAGAGAGGGAAGCAGAAAAGGAGGAGAAGAGATTACAAAGGGAACATGAGTTACGACTAAGGGAGTTTGAGTTTCAAGGCCATGCTCCTGAAAATGGTGCCAGTCCCTTTGCCTCTGATGCCACTGCTAGCCAGGGAGCCTCAACCTCAGCTATGAATTTTCATTTAGATCATTTTGTTGAGAAAGACGATGATATAGAGAGCTACCTAAATAGGTATGAACTATTAGCTACCACTTATGGGTTAGAGAGAGAAAGGTGGAGCTTAAAGTTATCTCAGGGACTTCGTGGGGCAGCTTATGAAGTTTTTGCAAAAATGAGCAGAGGTGATCAGGAAAATTATGACATGCTAAAGCAGGCTCTTTTGTTAAGGTATGAAAAGAATGCAGAATTTTATAGGAAAAAATTTAGGAATGCTAAACTACTGTCAGGTGAAACCTATCACCAGTTCTCTGCACGAATAGAGACATACTTGGAGAAATGGACTTCTTTGGGGAAAACCCAAGATCTTAAGGAAATGGTCCTTATAGAGCAATTAAGAGAGTCCATGGCTCCAGACCTGAGAAAGTTTCTCATGGAACAAGGTGCAGAGAGGCTGGGTGAGTTGCTAAATGTTGCTGAAAGGTATCAAGCAGCTCAAGCAGAGGTAACAGGTAATTAAAAAGAAACAAGTGGATAACTTTAGGGCACCACAGAACTTTAATAAATTTGATCCTAAGGATCAAAACAAAGGTAAGCACCAATTTGATAGGCCACGGTATGAAAATAAAAATAAATTCCCACAATTCGATGAAAGGAAATATGATGAAAGAAAATCTTTCAACCAAGGAAAAAGGTGGTGTAAAAATTGTCAGATGGACAATCATGACACTGACCGTTGCAGAAGGAAACCTGTGTATATGGCAACCCTTCAGGTCAGGTCGACCTCAAGACAGGAGGAGGATATTATGTTGGATACCACTCCAGAAGAGATGAGGAAGGCACAGGCTGGGGATAAAACACTCAAGCCTTGTTTCAGAAAATTGTCAACTTGTCATACAACTCCAGGCAAGGGAGATTTTTACATGAAAAACAAGTTGATGTATAAGAAGACTGGAGCTAGATCCAAAGGTCAGGGACAGCTGGTACTTCCTAAAAGATATAGGGCAGACTTAATAAGGAGCCTACATGTGAAACCAGATGGGGACCATGAGAAGATAGGTACCATCATTCAAAAGGTGGCTCACAATTATTATTGGCCCAAAGCAAGATGGGACATTGAGAATTTTGTAGAAAGGTGTAGCATAGCACATGAGGGAACACCCACAAGTGGGAACATGGATCAGGACCTGGACACGCCACGGGGCAAAATTAGGCCTGACAATAAAAAGAAATATAAATTTGATAAAGTGGACCAAATGGAATGGGAAGCCCCTTTTCACGGACAAGCTTCACTTAACTGTTTTACAATGGCCACTATGCGGAGAGTGCAAACAGATGTCTTACCCCAGGATAAGCCGAAAATCCCTCAATCGGACTTAAACAAACTGGAGGAAGAGGATGTAGAGAGGAAATCTCTCATCAAGAATCTTAAGTGGGGAGAAAGCCCCAAAAGAAAAATTGGTAGCGGTCGTTTTGTGAATGATAATTCTGGGAGGAAAAATCATCACTATAAAGCTTCGAGTGGAAGAGACCATACCGGTGCATGGACAAATAGGTCCACACAATTAAAGGTCCATATGTAGCTTTGTTAAGAACGTGGACTGATGAAAAGGCAGAGGAAAACATTACATCTTCATACCAATATGTGAATGAGCTGACCACTCGTTTAAAAACTGGCTGGAAACTTGCCAATGAAAATTTGAAACAAGCCAGGAAGAAACATGCTGCCTATAATAACAGGAAAGCGAAAGACAGAAATTTGGCTGTGGGAGAGAAAGTACTGCTTCTTTTGCCCGGGAGTCAGAATAAGTTACAAATTGGATGGCAAGGTCCATATACAGTTCTAGAGAAGGTGTCTAGAACAAATTATAAGATAGATAAGAAGGGGAAAGAAAAAATCTATCATGTGAATCTCCTGAAGAAATATTTGGAAAGAGAACATCAGGAAGAGACACACTTGTTGACCTTGTCCATCGCCATGGAGATGAAAAAGGAACCACTTTCATCATTTGAATATCCATTACACCCCTGTGAGACAGCAGCACAGGTGAAAATCAGTACACATTTAACGAAAAAACTCAGAAAGAGAGAGTGCAACAGGTTCTAAATAATCATGCAGAGGTGTTAACAGACCGACCAGGGCATACAAACCTATTGGAATATGATATGAAACTGATAGACCCCACACCTGTCTGTATGAAACCATATTCGATTCCGTTTGCTAAGGAGAAAGCTTTGAAGGAAGAGATAGACTATCTATTGAAGGAGGGAATTATTTCACACAGTGAATCTTCGTATAGTTCCGGTGTTGTACTCTTAAGGAAGCCCTCTGGAGAACATAGACTCTGTATAGATTACAGGAGACTGAATGCTATTACAGAAGGACAGGTGGATCCATTGCCGGATGCAAATCAGCTGTTTGCCAGACTAAATAAAGCTAAATATTTCTCAAAAGTGGATCTGAGTAAAGGATACTATCAGATTCCAGTAAAGCCTGAGGTTAGACCATACCTAGCTTTTAGTACCTCAGAAGGACACTATGAGTTTAATAGATTGCCATTTGGACTGAAGAATGCGCCTAGTGTCTTCTCTAGAATGATGAGAAAATTGTTGGATGTAAACATTTCGGAGGAACGTAATGAATCCCTGAGTTGCCTCTTTGATTGAGGATATTCCGAATGTTTCATACAGGATAATAAGAAGATTATGGGATCCACTACGAAAACTCTGCTATCACCAGGTATATGTTATCTCCTCATAACTTACATTTTGAGGGAAATATAATGTTCTCTGGACATGTCATTGCGCAGACTCAGAGAAGAGAAATGGTGAATACGGGTTGCGAAGCAGCATTAAGACAAGCACTCACACTTGCGGCTCTTCAGTAACATAACCGAAATATATTATTGGTTGTAGAAATCTGAGGCAGATTTCATGAGTAGTGCCTACTCTGAATGGACCCAACTACATAAAACCATGATAGCACCACAGCAGAGTAAAGTCAAGTTGACTTACATTTATCTATGTGTATATAGAATAAAGGACTGACATGGGATGTCTGTTTTAAGAGGGAAGGTGTCGTGAAATATTCTAATCCACATATATAAATTATCAGGTAAATATAAAGCCTAACAAATAAATCTAATAAAGAAAAGAGCAATGGTAAAATAACAGTGCTGTCACAAGGAATGTACTCGAAATCCCCTGTGTTTTATGCTTCGTCTGCAAATTGTAACGTTTCCACGTTAAATATAAGCCACTGCATAAATACAAGCGTTTCCACAACACATTAAAACGGGTATTGCATTTCTGAGAAAAACATTGAGAGGCAGACTGCGTAATGACCTAAATTAATCCTAACATTAATTATATTACGTTACCAAAACGAACGAACAGATGGACTCAAATAGAAAGAGAGAGGGGCGAATGAAAATCAGGAACGCATGCAAAATTAAACACGCGTCTCGCTATTAATGCCACCCCAACAAGCGTAACGCGATACACAATTACTACTATCACGCGTGTAAGGCCACATGCACTAACTTTTTCGGACGGACAGTGATAAAAACACTAACCTTCCCAGAGTTAGGTTTTAAAATCACGAAAAACGCTTATTAGAAAAGATAACATTAGATGGGTTTACGTTTGAAAACATTACACTACCCAGACAGCACATCTTCGAAACAGGAGGTAGAAGAAATTGCATATTTTGAGCGCAGCCACTTAGCTCTTTTAAATTTGTATATTTGGGTTCCTTAGGGCTTGCTGACAAAGAATATGTAAAACGTTACGCAAATAGTCTAGGAATTAACAAGTTATAACCAAAATAAAATAGTGGGGATGCCTGACAGCATGAAATCATTTCTGCTCATAAAATTTTTTTATAACGTGTTTGAAAAAACCTTACGTACGGAAATAGCCTACCATTTAAACTCCAAATTGATTGGAGCGCAACAAATATAAGACTAAACACGATTGGTCGGACTATAAATACTATCTTTGGTTGTTAGGGGAGACGTAGGAAGGTAAAATTTTTTCAAACACTTGTCGAAACGTGGCTCCATTGGCCAGACTCGCTGATATAATCACTTAGGAGCGTTAGTTCGAGACCACTAGTTCAAATAAGCTTGATAAAGCAACAGTGCGTTGAAGCCAGCTCATATTTTGCTAAATAAAAGCCTGGAACATAAGCAGATGGGAATTTGTGCCAGTATTTGTGCCAGAATTCATTGCTAGTCAACGTATCTGTGTATTTCCATGAATTGTGGTAGGTTTGAAACATTCAGTATCTTTTAATGAAAATTGAATGTGAATTGTTAATTTATGCCTGTATATATGTGTAGTTCAGTAGCAAACATGATGTAAAGCCTATAATGCTCCAGCCTGAACAGAAGGTGTCGGAGGAAAGTAAAACGGCATGGAATGGCCAAACAGTACACTGACACCTAGATGATTGACTAGAAAGAAATAATGCTGGAATTGCAGAGGCGTAGTAACCATTAAGGAGATTAATACTGGTATAAAGTATTTCAGATGAAGCTGACAGTTGGCCTAACGCTCTGAACTCAATGTTTGTGATGTATTGTGCTCAGTGTAGAACTAGAGTATCAATTAGTTATGAAGTAGAAGGTACATCCTTCTTGTTTTCAGGGACCGTGGTCTTGATGGTATTGAGCAGCACCTGGTCAGAGCTTTGCTGAATCCAGAGTCGGACAGCATACTCCTTGGTCCATTTAGCTATCAGTGAGGAGTCTCCAGAGCACAGGGGAGAAATCGAGCAGAGGAGTCTTTTCCTGCCGCCATCACGCAAGATAAGCTGATGTGGCCAGCTGAGCTCAAAATTATGTACCCCCATCTTAAAATAACATTGTAACATAAACTTAAGAGGGGAAGTAAATTGTTTTAATATCAGGAACTGAGAACACCTCCAATACTAGTTCCAATAAAGACAAACTATTGAAGTCATGATGACAAATACCAACAGAGCTTGAACAAAACAAAACCAGTATTACCTCATATTACCACTACACAACTGACACACATAGGATACTTTTAATAATATATGTCACTACAATATTCATATTGATAAATTCTGTACATATAACTTGTAATTAAAATTGATTGTGATTCCTGGTTCCCTTTGTATTTGAATCAGGACACATATTCATTCATGACAGCAATGAATACATATTGTTATTTGAAAAGTTATCAGTGACTCCTTTAAGATATCCTTTTAGAGTGTTATATGTATGTGAGTGTCACAGTGTTGTCAAGTGTGGTGGAATAAATTAAATTGTTTATCTGTCTGTTGTTGTTATGACTTACACTTCATCATACACATACCCTAGACATACAACGTAGTCATCACACTATTCCAGAATAATTCTGACTGAGATATATATATATGTGGCAGCAAGTAAGGTTATCTATAATACACTACTCTTATTAGATATAGATACCTTCACAGCTGATCTCAGTCAGTACACTAAGTCCCCTATAAATATTTATAACATCCCACTTCACCACACTGGCCAAGTTGCAAAGCTTAAGGCACTAGACGAAGATAAAATAATAACAATACTAGAGACAGTGATAGGAAAGAAGGTGAAAGCCAAAATACACAAATCCAATTCTTGTGTATTTATTACACCAAATGAAAGCACCAAAGCTAATGAGATAATAGAGGAACTAAGTGTCCACGCTAAAACTATGACTCCAGCACATGACATTAAAGTCAAGCTAGAGATAGCCAACGAAAGCAATAAATGGGTGATAAAAGAGGTAAACACCACCTTGTCAAGCGGGGAAGTGTTGAACATCCTTGTGACGTAGAACGCAGACATAACGCTGGTCCATGTGGGAAGAATAAGAGTGAAGGGGAGTGTAGTAACACCAGTGGGGGGTCTTGACAATTTAAAGGGAGGAAATCCTCTAGGACGCTGATATTAGGGAACACGAAGAATACATAAGCCTACAATGCTCCAACTGCATGAAATTTGGCCAGGGTACAAACAGTTGCAAAGGTAAAACAGTATGCAAATACTCTGCCGGTACTCACCCCTCTACGCAGTGTGAAAAGGCAAAAGCAGATACTGACTACAAGCAGGCAAATATATACAGAAAGTGTGTTAACTGCAAAGGGAACTACATCGCCAGGTTTCAGGGATGTCCAGTTTACCAGCAAACAAAAAAAGCACGTAAATAATCTATTATAACAAAAACTCTGTTCACAACGGTGATTAAATATATAAAAGAAAACTCCACACATGAACACAAAAGTAACTGCAGAAATTAAGAGTGTGCAAGAAGAGGTCAAAATTATTAATATACAGCTGTCAAAAGAAAGAGAATACCAAAAAGGAAGTGATCACAACAAAAGAAAAAAAAATTCAGTCAGACAGTTCAACTAAACCGAACCAAACTAAACTAATTTGTGAACAGGTCATCATATGTTGGATAACATTTCTCTTTGTTATAGGTTCATATTTTATACAATCCATCTCAAATTTGGTTATGATATTTCTGTGACGTCTCATCAGGGTGGAATGAACGTCAGGCACTAGGGCACTCTCCGACGGCCGGAGACCCCCACGTTTTTCAGCCCTCCTACCCTACCTTCTCAACTCAGCAATCACATCAAATGGCAGACATCTCTAATAATCTAAGACAACAGGTACTAACAAAACTAGTAATGTTTGTGCATACTTTTTATTCATTTTTCATTTTGATTATTTATTGTTCATACAGTTCACAAGATATAACATACAATTATAACATCACATAAGAGCTCAACATTATTTCACAACATTATGCAGCCACTTTCCTAAAGTTTAATTATAATACATAAATCAACTAAATTAATACATGTGTCGACGGCCTGTTTTTAAAACGTAGAAAAAAACATGTCTGCATATCGGGTCCTGGGTAAAACTGAAACAATGCTTGGGTTAGAATGAGTTAATCTAAAACCAAACCTTTGATACTTCAGTACCGGAGAACAAAAACCTGTGAAACAGCCATGCACTTTACGCAAACAAATGTTTATAGAGGTCCACATATGACGTCACACAGTGAGGGGCTAGAGGGACCTAAATTTTGTGACCAATTGTGACGAAAGGCTAGATAAAGGGTCGTAGTAGTATTAGGTATTTTTATAGAGTCGAAGTAAGTAGTTTTTTGGTGAGTCGTAGTAGGTCGTTTTTTGCTGAGTCGGAGTAGGTCGTTTTTTGGTGAGTCGGAGTAGGTCGTTTTTTGTGAGTTGGAGTAGGTCTTTTTTGGTGAGGCGGAGTAGGTTGAATTTGGTGAGGCGGAGTAGGTTGAATTTGGTGAGGCGGAGTAGGTTAAATTTTGGTGAGGCGGAGTAGGTTGCTTTTTAGTGAGTCGGAGTCGTTAAAAACGTCCAGACTTAAGAAAAGGCAGATTGACTTTTGCTCCATGTGACAAGGGGAAGGGGAAGGGAGGTGTTTAAAAAGATGACATTTTATCCGATTTGTGAGCAGCGATGAGGCCGAACCCATTAGAAGCGAACCCATGTGAAGGACCAGTTCAATTAAAATTAAAAATTATAATGTCTTAAAGTACTTGTTGAGTTTTTGTTTTATATTACTATGAATAAATGAATAGTTAAAAATTCATTCAACGGAAACCACGAAGTTATTTATTCACACAAACAATATATTTACATAATTGCATAATTCTATGCCATATGACTAGTTAAAACTGTAATCGGAGACGGGAGTCATAGTCGGATTTCTAAAATTTCCTTGGTTGGAGTCGGAGTGGGAAAATATTTAGGCCGACTCCACAAACCCTGGTTATAACCTTTAACTGTTTAAAAACTAAAAAAAATATATAATAAAATAAAAATATATATAATATATATATATATATATATATATATATATATATATATATATATATATATATATATATATATATATATATATAAATATATATATATATATATATAATATATATACTTCCTTATTATTAAATATAATGTTATTGTGCCGTTTAGGTTCGTCTTACTCACTGTTACATTCTACTAGGGGGTAGTTCTGAAGTGATTGTGTTCAACACCAACAATGGCCAATTTACAACGTTAGATGAAAAAGTAATGATGTAGAGACACAGTACCACATTTAATACGATCCACTCTTGACATTATCATGAAAAATTCATAGGCCAACAGCAATGGGTCAACACTCATATTGACCGTTACACTTTTAAGATCAATAGATACAATCAACACTCTGTATAAGTCCGTCGCAGTCCGTACATTGAATCATAATCATTATTGTCTAAATAATATCGTCCATGGGCTTCAACACCATTCTATTAACACCCATCCACGATTATCCCATATGAAAATATAAACGGACACTAGCGGACACGTTTCTAAAACAGCCCATCTCGGCCGGCTACACCACAAACGAATCTCCTTTGATGTTCTGCACGAGCTCTCACGTTATAATTCTTACGCAATAACGTTGTGCTAAAGCCACGTCCTTTCGAGCACTACAAAGTTCCAAGATAATGGACTCTTTGTGGTGTGGGGAAAACAGAGGTGTAACAGTAATACGCTCCTTTCAACTAGGGGACGATGGTAATGTGGAAGATTCTAGTTGGTTCATGTCGTAGATTTGGGATAGGTGATTAAGACTGTGTAGTTTTGATCTTCTGAATAGACATAGAAATTAAGTGATAGCTCAGTGGTGAGGTGGTAAAACAGAAATAGATTTTCCACGAGTGAGGTGGAGGAAATATAGTAGATTCTGTCTCTGACACTCGAGAAGCTTCTCTCAGTGTCAGCCCTATCATCTACAACAGAGTTAGATTAGTCAGACAAAATCTAATAATAATATATAATAAAATATTAATAATATATAGGACCTCACATACCCCACACACATAAGTGACGGACCAATAGACGCACAAACGTAAAACGGATAACAATGAAAAAAAAAAAGATATTTGGGAACGAACTGACCACCACCACTGATATAAAGGTTAATTGAATTTTTAATTATCGTAGTAAAATTCCATCACAAACACATAACAAAAAACATTACATTTAAGCATATAACAAATAGTCATAAAGTCAATGAAGTGCTACAAGGGAAATGATAGGGAACCATTGGTAATGATCTTTTCCCCCGATGTATAGCCCACAGTCCTGTTAGAAGAAAAGTGATAGCCCCAAAGAGTCACGGATACTTATGATTTAGTCTAAGATTTCCCTTTAAAGGTATGAACAGACTTGGATTACTCTGATATATCCTAAGGAAAAATATATTGTTAGCAACAAAACAAAATTGCATAAAGAAATTACAAAGTGGGTGAATACATAGTTATCATAAAACTCACTCAGCCCTACTTTCACTTGTTTCTTTCATCAGGGACCCTGGCTTCACGTTTTTACCGGAATAAGCTTGCCTGGTGTTCGCCGTCTGGCGCTCTGTATGACGCACCGATTTAGATCTATCTATCTTTGCTGAAGCGGATTTCCCAGCTCTGCAGATAGTGGGTTTCATTCACTGGGGTCCGGGGAGCGTCCTCTTTCGTGCGATAGTTTTTCTTTACAGATTTAAGTTAGTGTCCACTTCACCTCCGTTTAGATAAGGAATTAGTTTCCAAGCGGGCACACAGTGTCAGAATCACGATGTTTCCCTTACATTTCGGAGATGGACCGGATTTGTAAATTCTTTCAATAGATAATTATTGTTAACACACCCACCGTTCGTCAAAATGTCGAAGTCAATGATTTGTACTGTTTTTCCTCCCACAGGGCTGCATGACATTAAGGTTTTGTGAAAAATATGGATCTTGCACTAAGGCACATGTTTATAAGCATTTAGTCTTTAAGGAGGATAAACCCCCAAAATAAAAACACAGAATTGAAGTTAATAACTAAATCATGGTCATATTAAACAACAAAATAACAGTAAAAAAAACAAAACAAAGAGGACTAAACTATAAAAACTTGCAATCTATGGCGAAAAAAAATAGTGAAAAAAAGGCAAATTTTTTATTAGCTTTTTTGGGTATTTTTGTTGCCCAAGATATATCAAATGTAGTACAACTTGAGTTATGAAATTTGGGCTGTTTCATTGTTAATATTGATTTAATGATGTATACTAAAAAATTTTGATTGTTTGATTATCAAGTTTTTCTTTGATTTTAACATACCAATCGAAAAAATAGTTTGAATTTTTAAGGGGTATCTAGCTATTTCTTACCATTTTGCAGTTGGTTAACATATATCCATTATTTTTAGTTTATGTAAGAGCACTATGTTACAGCATTGGCCCAAAATTTGACTGTAATGCTTGTATCACTAACATTTATTGAAAAATCATGGGCAACTATGCCGGGGGGGGTGAACAAAAATGGGGGGAGGGGTGGGGGGGGGGAGGATAGAATTAGGAAAAAAAAATGATTACACTTTTACAAAAATTATTCTCACCTCGGATGTCCCCCAGCTATTTAGGAATCCTCTCTGGAATTTCTTTTAATTGTACCATGTTCTGTTCATACTTGCAGCTTTCTTTTCATTAAATTCTTCATTTCAGCAGACTGGTATCGCTTTTCGTCAGTTCCAAAAAAATACATCCTTTCTCTAGTAACATGTTACAATGCGGTTGGAACGATTGCTCCTACCCTCAGCAAACTCAGTACATGTAGGAGAGGCTTTCTCTCAATATATTCAAAGAATAGGAAGTTAAACCCCCTTATCAATAATAAACTGATCAATGGTTTCAACAGTTAAGAGGGAAGGAAAACTGATGGAGGCACGTTGTTTGTAGGATTTTTTCAAAAATGTTCTTGACCTCGCCCGCAACATTTTATCATTCCACAATAGATTGGTACTAAGATGTGGGAAAAGAGAATAACGGGACTCTGAGACTCTCTCTACTGCAAATTTTATGTAAGCTGACACACAGGAGTGAAACAGAATCCTGTGATTTGTTATTACCTGCTGCTGTATTTGCGTATATGGTCACGGTACCCTTTACCACTCTACTGGACATTACTCCTTCCAAGCCACGTCAATTCATTCTGAATGACCCAATCAAAGGACCCCCCCAAGGGTTAATAAAAATTAGCCACTGGTCCAACATTATTTTTTACACATGGGGAAAAACTATGTTTGAAAAACTTATAAATTCCTGTTTGCTTCAGGAAGAAATGAATATGTTACCGAAAATATAAAATTGCCATGCATTATTAGAAGCAATATAGCATCACAAATATACCATTTGTAATATTTACATAAATAATTAGGTAAACAACACTTACCTGACATACATTAAAAAATTTAATAAAAACATCCACAAAGGTTTTAGTGAAAATAAACAAAACCTAAATGTTGGCAAATGAATGTTCTTTCCATGCACTAAGTATCCTAAAATTTTGATCATTTTCAATGAACTACTTTCATTTTTGGTGTTAAACCTTCCCCTTAACCAAACGATAGTGAAAGTGGTTCACTGGCTATTTAATGGAACACACTCACCTGTCAATGCAGGTTTTAACTTGTAAACCCACGTGAAAAGAAATAAAATTTTTCTTCTCTCAGATGTAAACTAACAACACTGGCAAATTTGATTACCCCCGTTATATTCACTGAATGAAAAAAAACAACCATATCAATACTTATACATACAATGTAACACCGGTTATAACTTACATTAATGAAACTTGCAAGCGAAGAGATGTCTTATCATTTAAAATTCCCGAGAAATACGATTATATAAAATTAACAATCATCATAGAATTAGAAGAAAAAAAAACCACACGTATTTCGTCCAATTCTCAATGATGAATCAGTGCATTATTAAGATAGTTTTAAAATAATTCTCGACAGAATTCTAGTAGATTTAAATAAATTCAATTAAAGCCGAATGAAAATAAAGCAAGAAAATTTAATTTATACCGCTATCCACAGAAACATGTTTCATTAGAGAAACTAACATACATATAATACAATCACACTGCACAAAAGAAACAAGTGAAATATAATAATCGATTTAACACTTAATCACTCGCAAAAACTAATTATATTACCTCACCACAGAACTACTAAGAACTAAATCCACTTCGACAACTAAATGCCAACTTCTATCAACAGAGATACTTAGGAATCGATCGTAGGTAGATCTAGACAAGACTGCACGTTACTGAGTGTAATGAAATCTAAAACTCCGGTTCAGATATATGAAAACAGACACAGATCCCCACATTATACGAACACCCCCCCACCCCCATCAGCCCCACTCCTTCATAACACTTA
This sequence comes from Oreohelix idahoensis, assembly GCA_024509875.1. Classification (NCBI taxonomy): domain Eukaryota; kingdom Metazoa; phylum Mollusca; class Gastropoda; order Stylommatophora; family Oreohelicidae; genus Oreohelix; species Oreohelix idahoensis. Next base: position 18,039 of record JAMPIV010001513.1, read on the forward strand.
CGTTAACTCAGACACTGCCATAACTGACAAGAGTGCGTCTTCAAATCCACTACGACTCTGGCCAATTTCAGATCCGATCAGAGTGCCATAGCACACTTCAAGAACACAGCCGAAGAAACCGCTGTGACAGGTGAAAAACTTGACGGAATGTCTCATTATATTGGCAGTTTTCCACACCTCACCGAGCAACTTAAGCCGAAAAAGCACCGTGTCAGATGGAAATACCAACGATATGTCTGAAATCATTTCTGACTGTACGAAAAATCACCACTATTCTACCATGACACTGATTAATAAAGTGCGTTACCAGTGTAATGAAAAAAACGGTAAAGTCAGAATGGGAAAGTAACATAATGGAATATAAATTTTTCGCAAACTAACAATGCGAAAACTGAAAAGGATGTGAAAAAGCGACTAAGAAAGTAGAGACAACGGTAAAAAAGAAAAGAATATAGAATATTTATGTTGATCATAAATCTCTATTTGCGACAGTTCGGTGGAAAAGAATTACATTACCGACAGATAACATAACGAAGAAATTAGTCATTGATAACCAAGTTCAGTTTTGAAACCCTTCATATAGGTCGATTTTCTTTCCAAATGTCCATATTTCAAGAAACTGAAGTCAGAACTGAATTAATGGCTTCATTACTTACAATTAAGTTTCTGTGTATTGATTTTAATTAGAAAACTAAAAATGAGCAGGTTTATTTAATACATACAGCAGCATTAAACCAGGGAAAGTAATTAATGTAAAAATCTGATAAGTCAACACAGATTAACTTGACAGATGTTATTTTGTTTGCCACACGTTCACTAATTTAGCGTCGATTACACTGAGGGTCCTTGACCAGTGGAGGGGGATGGGGGTAATATAATACATTAAAATACTAAACTACACATGAACAGTCATTAGGAACTGTAACGAGAAGGAATAATTGGTTGTTTAGTCCTTGACGACAGTGATGATAGTTCAATAAAGATAATGAACAACACGATATACCCCAGTCTCCGAAATGAGACACTGGTGTCTGATAGCACAAAGATAGTCCCAGTACAGACAAGACCCCTGGTCCCGTGTTAATAGAAGATCAATACCTAGAGTGTCTTCTAGTAATAACTATCTTAATGCTTTAAATAACAATGCAATTCAGGTTAAATCAATAGTAACTTTAAAAATTAACAAAACCAATTACAATTAAATCATTTAATATAGGATTCTCTTACTTCTGTGCATGAAATAGAAAGAAATGCTCTGTGTTATATGACTTTTCTATTTACATACCATACTACCAAATCACAGTGAAAATAATAGAGTTTACTTTAACTAATTACAGTGTCTCTCATTTTCTTGACATAACGAAACATAATCTTTTTCTTCATATAACTTGACTCTTCACATATAAATTGATCGCATGTTCTTCAGTTTCTGCACTTAATTGATCTCCATAATTGATGTTGACCAATGTTTGTGAGCTCCACACCCGACTATATAGACTCGGCTGAACATCCCATGTAGTAAGGGATAACCAGCACAACCATTAAACCAGCAGTAGTGCTTCCGTGTCGCGAATCAATTACACACTTGGTTTTCTCACTTCTAGGCTATATGTCTAATAAGTGTAAGACCGAAACCTGAAACAACATAAAAGCCTTTTGTGCTAGCCTCCTTACCCAGAGTTCCCCTAGATCTAATATAAGGTAGTTTCATGTCATCAGTAATGACATGTGTAATGCATGCGCACAAGAGTATCTGGTTACATTGTAGTTGTACAGATAAACCAAAAATAAAAAAATTTTAAATGAATACATAATAGCAAGGTACAAAAATTATAAATACATCATTCATTTACATCACAAATGTAACAAGTCCATTCATCCATAGCTATCTTCAATCCAAGCATAATGATCCTGAAATTAAAGCTTATGAGATATCAAAAGTTTGAGAAACCCCTGGCCTACTATGTGCCCATAGAGAGAATCAAATAAATTGGGTACCATTGTACCAATGGTTGAAGAACCACTGGGATATAAGGTTTCCCCCCCCCCCCCCCCCCTCCCATGCGCCGTAAACCTGTAGTGGTTCCTTGCGCCAGCTTAAGAAACCACTGATTTATATTGTTCTACTTGAGCGATTAAATCTATATGAGTGTTCCTCCTGGCACAACCTTGAGACCATTGGCTGTCATTCAGATTATTACTTCATAACAATGGCTACGGTACTTTTGTCCATCGTTACATATTCTAATTTAAGTTATAAGCAATATATAGAACGAGATAGTATAATCATAGAACAGTACATTCAAATAAACACATTAAAACATGACAAGGAATTCAGAAATCATTCAGATCAATCCCATAGCATATTGTTCAATGAATTGACAAAATTAACATAAATATTAATGCATTAACAAAATAGTACAGTAAACCCACTCTCAATCCCGTCTGTCTTTTTCGGAAATAACCTAACAGACTACTCTGGCAAAGGCAGACCAGCACAAATACTTAATGGTGAAGAATAACGGTGATTACTCTCTCCTTGTCCTCTGCGTCTTTTCAGTTCGGTGTGTGTCCGTCCACTATTTTTTATATTTTATTACTGAGTGCTACTATTCTTTGTAAGCACGCCCCCCTTTCACATCTACCATGTAAAACTTACGTTGTTTTGTTATATCAGGACTTTTCCTTTATTGGAATATGTTTTTGTTTGTATATATATTAAACAAAATATCTCTATAGATTTTTCCTTTTGTATTTATTTCAAAATGGTTTTTTTTTAATCCAAAATACTATTTTCTAAGCTAGTATGTTTTTAATATTTCCTGGATGTTTATTTTAATCTTTAAGTATCTGGGGAGTTTTTTCAACCATATGGACTAACAGCACGCTGCCTTATTTATTTTTATATGTTATCTATAGTTTTTTAATAGAGTGTTTTGAGAATCCTGACACTGCACTGAATAGCTATGCCACTCAAGCAACTTCATTCGAAAATATATTCTCGTAATTCCTTCGTGTAGGTCATCTGTTTTAATTTTAAACCGATAAACTAGTAGTTCTCATTCCCTTACCAAAGCTATCCTCTGGGATATCCCTTTTTAACTCGTACAACATGCGCTTTCCTTCCTTCCATATCAATGCTTAACCAAGATCCTCTGTCCTCCTTTTTCTATGAATTTTAAACCGCACTTGTCGTCCTTTTCCGAACTGGTTACCCACTTAATTGATCACACACCCCCCAAATAATAACCGAAATTGTCCTTCCTGGCTATAACCACACCTGTGTCTACCTTCCTCTACGACCTGCGTGAACGTAGACTTGCCTTCTGTCAATCCGTTGATTTATATCGAAATTATTACTGCGTGTCCTAACACAGATTTCCACCATACCCGATTGTTATGATTTCGACGATCTCCATAGCAAGCTCTCGTTTCATTGGTCAGCAATTAGAAATACATCATATATTCGAAACGGAGTTCACTTGTTTTTGATTACATAAGATACAGAATCCCAATCGCTGTGGGACAACAACATAGATTTTTTGAATCCAGTGAATCTGACTAAACAACTTGATGAACTGGCTTTGCAGCAGATGACTTGGCTCTTCTGTCCCAGTAACCAAAATCAATGCAAGAGAAAATAAACATTCCTCAATGAGAAGGTCACAACAACGTGGCTATGAAAAACACATGAAAAGACAAAGATTAAGAGAATAAATGCAAAAAATGAAAACAATGTTGAACTTGAAGAACCCACTAAAAGAAGTATAAACTTACACATATCTTTGGAAGTAAAAAAGACAAAGTTGGAGAACAGACAGTTGAATCACAAAAAAGAAAACAAAAAGCAAGATGACTTCCATGCAAATTGGAAACACAGAGAACAGAGAAATCAAGTCCAACAACGAAAATAAGAACTTCAACACAAATGAGAAGTCAGTTCTATTGAATGGCTCAGAGACCGAAGAACCAAGAAAAACAACAACCAAAAAGCAACAAACTTTTATAAACGTGTGCATACGTAAAATAGAAGGATTGAAATGGGTATGACAAAGTCATAAAAGTGGAAATTTGAATGACAAGAACCAGACAAGTGCCATTGGAACAGAGATGAGAAGAAGACGCTGCGGATAGACCAGACACACATTGAGGAAACCTGTAATAGCAAAACAAAAGCAGTCCTTGTTCTGGAATCCACATGGAAAGAGAGGCAGATGCTAGACCATAAAAAGCACATGGAGAATAGAGCTTTACCATATTGTTTAATATAATGAGAAAAACCATGGAAGAACATGACTATTCAAGCAGACAGAAGACTTATACAATATCAGTTTGTACGAAGGCCTATGCAGCCTCGTTAGCTAAAAAAGTATATAAAAAAACTAAAACAACTCATGTCGGAAAACGTGCTTTTTCTGCAGCCAAAATTACGAATCTTAGTAATAAAATTTTAAGAATTGGAAATGTTTTCCATCACTTACTCAACATCTTGATTAAGGAAACCAGATGGCATAGCACTGTACTGATAAACACCTGAACAGCGAACGCACCTTTTAGTTTATCACCGTTTGCTTTGAACATTTGAACTCCGATGTGAGGCAGATTTTCATGAATTTCCTGGGAGACAGTAAATACAAGACAGTCCACGAAGGGAAGTTTTTAATCACAGCTTCACAAGGGTCTAAAGAATGTTAAAAGCATCCTGGTCCCAACATAATGCAAATGCTGAGTTTAATATTGCTGTATCACAGACCATGAACTTATGGCACAGCAAAATTATTAGAAACTTTGCCATTTGCCCAAGTTTATGGAAAATCAGTGAATCATGTACACCAACGTTTCCCAGAGCAATCTACTCGTTTGAATAAATTCCATTTGTCCTGAAAATGGCTGCTCTTGAGTAGGGAACTACAACAACTGGAAGAAGGAATTACTACTTCGCCCACCAGTTCCCAAACTAACACCTGGTATTGTGAATCAAGGATTACACTCCTCTACAGCATTACATGCTTGACAAACAGCTATCTTTATCCATAATACTGAATAAACAGAAAAAAGCAATGAATTTCAAAAAAAAAAAGCAGATATGTTCATTAAATTCTGCACCTTGCATGAATATTTCTAACAGCAGTGCTCATGAATGGCAGAAACACTGATACATTAACTTTGCACCATTTTAAACGAGCTTTGACTCGCATGTGTCAAGGCATGCAGCCTTCAACCTAGACTCAAATCGGCGTGAGGATTATAGAAATTCCACTGCGTGGTGTCCAGTTATCAAAATCGCACTATTTTAACATAACCATGTATGTTGGGCTTATCCTACCTAACTTTTGAGTTGAGACAAGTACGAACCCCATGCATTAACTTGGCTGTTAACCGTGTGGATTTTTTTGACACAATTATTTTCATTTTTCACTAGAATGTGTTGATGTGCTTGTGCGATTAGTGTCATCTGCAATTCCAGAACTACCAATGTTAGAAAACGTCCACAACTATTAGCGCTCTGAACTACCAACCTCTTGCAGTGATGGCGTATCACCCAGTACTATCTGACTTAGTCAAAAGCTAGAGTTCAATACATAAGGGGCACAGACCTTTCGTATCTCTTTCTACCAACTCAGTGAGTTAGTTGCTCTGACCAACACTACAATGAGAAGTTACAATCTGTATGCACTTAGATTCATGGAATTTTTAGTTAGATTTAATGGACTAGTTATTTTATAAAGGATCAATATACTACGTTGAACTTGTACACCGAAATTTTGCTGAATCACTGAACCTGTCCTATGGCCGGCATAAAGAATACTTAAATGCGAAATATCCGTAGGAACATTCACGAAGAATGCTAGCGAAAAACATTACTAAAAAACAGGTTGAGATACCAAGTTGTCATAAAAATGTGAATTTTTGTCCATAATAAATACGTTTTCTTTTGACATATAATCAAAATAACCATGTTTTTGTTGTTGTAACAAATGATATCAGTTGTCGAGATGTCCTCCAGTAATAGAGCTGTCCTAAAAACGCCAAGACACGGGCCCCCCATGTGTAGATACTTTGAATTACTTCTTAATTGTTAGTACCTGTTAATGTGTTGTAAAAGATTAATACATATGTAGAGCTCAGTAATTTAAAAGATTGATGCCATTTCTTCAGTGTAAAGATTTTATGGCAGAATTGTTAGTTTCGAATCGGACTAACTTCTATTATTTAACTTCATCAAGCAACAGTATCGGTCAACCATGGATTTTGTTGGCCTTCCGTAAATAAAACTTGACACCGTGAGCGTTAAATGTTACTGCTTTGGTAAAATTTTTCTATATCAACATGGAGGCATAGTGAATATGTCATTATGAACATCTGTCTAACATTATATCATTTTGTAATGCATCGTCACTTTTTACCTAATAGAATAATGCCAGATTCAACAGAAGACCACACCCCAGTATTTGTGGAAGTTTTTCTTTTATGCTTTCTGTAACAGGGATTTGCAGCACGTTCGCCATGAGAGAATTCAAGCAGCTGAGGGCTGTCAAGACAACCAGGGCTCATTCCCATAGACATTTATGACTGCAGAGACCGCTGATTATTAATATGTTTTGTGTTGTTTCGTTAATGACATATTGACTAGCAGACGGGCTAAAGAATAAGGTATAACGCAGGCGTTCTCAACTTTTTTTTCCTCATGGCCACACTTCTGGACCCCTTTTGCCTCTGTGCTCCCTACCCATAGTCGCTGTGCCACCTAAATATGGACTTGTAGGGTAGCAAAAACTGCTTCATTTTGCTCTGTCAGAGGCCATCATTCGTGCAGTGCCCCAGCTCTGGTTTATTCTTTGCATCTTGGCGCCATAGTTCTTCGCCAAGTTCTTTTTGGTTAGCCTCTCTTTTGTTTCCTTCAGGGGTCCATAGCATAGCTGTTCTTGTGGATAGCATCAGGGTACTCTTCTGAGGACGGGCCAACCAAACTCCACCGTCCTTAGCAGTTTTATAATGGTGTGCATGTCCTCGTGGTTGCTCCGAGAAATCAGTTCTTGATTGGTGATGTTGTATTTCGGCTTAATTCTAACACAAAAGATTCGGAAAATAAAGGTAAGAAATAGATTGACGACAACGACACAGTCAAGTAAACATGAACTACACATCAAAACTCAATTCCAACACCTGATTACACACCTGACAGTTATATAAATATATAGGCAGGAAAAGAAAGCACTCAGTTCTCCACCAACGAAACAAAAGAGTAATGCGAGAGAGACAGATCGTCAGACTGACACATGACAAATTAAAACAGGACAATTGAAGAATGAAATGAACTAGAGTTTAGCATTAGCCATAAGACTGGATGGGATTGGCGTATGAGAGGATGCATCCGGCGTGTATATAACTCATTACAGTTTTAGAGGTCATACTACCAATCATCATCAACACAGTCATAAATCTGCTGGAGCTAAGATAGATGACACTATCGGCGGACACAAGTGGTAAACACACAAACTGAACTACCAAAAACACACATACATCTAAATTTCTGCAAGTCGACCTTTTAAGGACGTGTCCTTTTTCAGAGCTGCCGTCGAATCAGTAATAATAGCTGTAGAAATCAAAGTAACACACTTGCAGAAATAAATAAACACACACATTTAATACGCAGCTATGCTAGAATGATCGCACGACGGGACGAATATGGCAACCAGCTCACGGTCATTTACACCATTAGCCCTTTTCAGGGCTTAGAACAATGCTAACAAAAATAAATAAAGGGTAAAAAATTAAAACAAACGACTGAGATAACATTCTAGCTGTCAAAACTTAATAGCAATTAGAAAAAAATACGCCCATTATAAGCTAAATATCACACATCTGGTCAGATTGGACGGGACATCGGAAATGAAGTAAAAAGATACATAACCACGTGATGCTGTAAGCAACGGCTGAGTATATCACTAGAGCGTCAAAGAAATATTACAAACACATCTGGACTGTATAACTACAACGCCTTGAGGATGAAGTAAATAAATGATAGAAACACTGGAGCGAGGGAAGAAACAATTGACAAAGAGAAACTTGACCACGCACAAACATTAATATTTCACATAATTCTCTAACCGTCATCAATGACAAGTTAGGGGGAGGTAGCTTGTTCGCTTTACAAGCGAAACAATTAGATTATGAACACAATGTCAACTGAAAAGAAGAATGTTCATACTTTTTGTAACTTGTATAAATTTTATTATAAGCAATTGCATTAGCCATATCATTTTGTTTTAGGTACAATATTTGTTATTTTTACTTTTTTGAATATTATTATTTTTTTCTATGCACTTTGTCAAAAAATTTAAAAGATTATCAACTTTATGCACATTTAAAAGTATTGAGCACTTAGCTGTTCAACAACTCTCAACGATACTATGTGAGGAAAAAATCATTCTCTATCCGTTAATGTGAACAACCAAATGTTTTCATTAGCACTAACTAGTGCTGTTCATTAATCAGAAAATTGCCCTTTGGGTATTACTATCAATAGTTTTCTGCTTCCGTGTTACTAATAAAAAAGAAAAACACATTTTTTATATTGCTTTGTATTTATGGTCAAGGGTTATCTCTTAACGAGGAGTTTGGAATTTGCTTAAACCAAATAAATAAATAAGTAAATAAATGAAGAAAAAACTGAATACATACTGGCATTTGACTGTGTCAAATGGCTAGAATTTTTGCTATCCGTGGCAAGGTGATCGCTATCAAAAAATCTTAAACAAAAAATACGTCATTACTTTTTACGTCGTATTATTTGGTTCGGTGTTTTTGCAACGTTTTCAAAAACCAGGGCATCTATTTCAAATAATAACCATGTGCCTGGATCAGTCGTTATAATCAAAGTAGAAACTTTTTTGTATTGTAGTGATATATTTCAGTTCGATATGTAAGATCTTGTAATGTGTGATATTTTTATTTTGATTATGTAAGAGTTATGTATTGTTGAAATATTACCTATTTTTTATATAAGAGTTAAGGAATCTAGATATAGTTTATCTGATTCAATGTAAGAGTTTAGTAAATGTGTGATATATTATATTTATTTATGAAGTTTGTACAAGCTTCTAAAACAACCACCCATCTAGAATCTAAATTAAAGAATTAAAGTGCATAAAGGGGAAAAGAAAGATAGGGTGTTTACTGCACGAGTTCATTTTTGTCTAAAAAGTCATTCTAAGAATCATTTTTTCCTAAAAACATGCAGTAATGAAAAACCAATTTTTTCCCCAATAAAGACACAAAAAATCATTTGATTTGAAATTTATACCCCCATTAATTTTTTCGGTCAAATGGTTGCTACATAACTGGCTTTTAATGGAAAATAACATACTAATTTGCCCAATGTTACATAACCCCCACCTTGTTTTGTTCAACACGGTGGGGTTCTCCAATTTTGATTAACGAATTCCTGTTGACCATTCCCCCTGTATTTGGTAGTATCGAGTTCACGCTTTTGTTAGGGAATGTCTTGAATTCCTGTGTTGAGGTCTCTTGTTCAATGTCCAATATATGACTTGATCTGAAAATAAATCTGTATCTCGAAATTTCCAATAACGTCTTGTTATTGGTTTGACAGTTCAAGTGTAGGGGTTCAGGCGCACTGGGTTCCGGACGAGAGGGGGGGGGCCAAAAAGGGGGAATTTCTTCTTTGTCAGAGACGATATAAAGCTGGTGAAGTCAGAAAGGACGCGTTTTTGGGCGTCTCCCTATTGTTTTTTTGTTTAAAACAAAAAAAAGGGGGGATGAAAAAGCCACTATTTGTGAGATAAAAAAGCTTACAAATGTCCATCCCTTAAAAATATTCCTAAAACCCTGGAGGCGTATGTTATCTGGGGTTTGGAAGTTTCGATAACGAAGATAATGCATCATTTACACCAACTCTAACGTTACACTATATGTTTGACAATGGCGTTTCTCTGCTCACGTAAACAATACAGAAAGCAAAGTTTTTGTTCTTCTAATGAGATTCTACGCCCTCAGTATCTTCATACCTGAGATCGATATGTTAAACGGTCAAATACTCAAACCCGAACCCCCACAGTTCTTTGGTGCTATAAAGTCGCTGTGTGTCAGCGATTTTGCCTACGTCAAGGTTAGACTTGGTAAATAGCCTGGAAAGTGGGATTTCGACCATAATCCCTTCAATCTATTTTCTCCGGTGCAAACGATAACGGACTTTATTTTATTGGCACCTGATCCTCCAGCATCAGAGAGGATTAATGAATTATGTATTAGGTGCCACTGATGAAATGCCTGAGTTCACTGGGGGACTATTAGATAGTAATGAATATTAATGCATCCGCTCTGTGCCATCAATTTTTAGACATAGTTATGAAAAAATACTTTAATAGGGACAGGGGGGGGGGGGTGGTGAAACCTTGTACCTGATTTTACACATATTACTGATGAGGGGGAATTGGATCCAACACTGAAATCATTGGCCACCAATATTATTTCTGAATTCTAACAATCGTTGAACTGTGAAGGGAGGGGGGGGGGGGGATTATCTTATGACTTGGGGGGGGGGAAAACGTGACCTTTTCATTGTGGTTAGCACTAAAAAAATGGTATATATAACGTCACTAGGGGCAGTTTACCATTTCTATGACCTTTTGACATGTTCATTTTGCCTGTGTCTGTAAACTTCTGTAGGTCTATCCAACTACTTACAAACACGGCAGACAATAAAAACCAATAGTAACACTCCATACAAGACAACCTCAATCTACCACCCAGTTCGATAGGTGGTTTACTTCACAAGTCAGCCTAAATCCACCCTTATCATTTCATGGTGGCCAATGAATTGGGTTTATTCTGTTACAATACTCTCAAAGTCCGCAACAAACCCAGACATCAATTTACCACAAGACATCATTACCGGTGGATTCTACTCACACCTTTGATGGTATATTTTAAAGTATCCCAACTCTTACTTAGGACAGTCCGTGTAATACTTTATGGGGGAAATTTTACCCGGCGCTTGCTCGTCAATTATTGGGCAGTTTTCAGCTCAGCTAGGGAAGGACAATAACGAGCGAATCGATTTCCTGATCTTTTAAGGAAGAAGGAACAAACAATGCCGTAACAACTGTTCCGGTTATCAGAAGCTCATAAAACCCCCCCAGCGTCATGGCTGTCTATAGAAGCAGATGGAGATCAACGGTGATCATTATCCGCAGAATAGCCTGATTCTCAACCTTTCTGCACCGTCTGACATTTGGACTCATAAATTTAAGTGGCTTTATGTTATTTTGCTTTCTGCACAGCCCTTAAGTTTCTTTTTGAACTGATCCTTCTTGTCTAATTCACAGCTTTTCACTCTGTAATAAATGCTACAATTATATATGTTTATGATGTTCATTTTTTTATATTTTATAATATGTTTTATATTTCAGCTGGTTTCGGTTTGGATGTTGTCCGTCCAGTAGAAGATACCCACAACGACTACAAGAGTTCTCTACGGTTACGCGTTTTCTTTAGGGACTGTGCAAATTTTTTTTTCCAAATTGTAAATATTGCAAAGCGACAAACGTTGCTATATAAGTGTATTGTGACGAAGTTTTGGTGCATTGATAGTTCGTTGTTTTTGTTTGGTAATTTTTATTGGATCTTTCTATTTTTGGTAATCCCGTATTTCATTATGTTTTTGTATTTGTAGGTCCTCTTCACCTTAGTCTATTATTCAGTGTTTCATACAACCATTTTTGGTTATATACATTGATGGCGTCAATCTGTTTGTGTACAATTCTTCGCATTTTGTCATCACATTCCTTTGGGTGTATATTTTTCCTTTTAGTAATCTGCTGATTAATTTAGTTGACTGTATGCGAAATGTTTTTCGTATTGAATTGTTGGGGGGGAGCTTATGTTGTATGTATTACATTGACTTTGATCATTGTTGTTGTTTACATTGACGTTGATCTTTGGTATATGTTTACGTTGACTTTTGTTCTTTGATTGTTGTTTTACATTGTCTTTATGATCCTTTGTTATTGTTACATTGTCGCCTTTGTTTCTGTAGTTATATGGTTACATAGTTCTTGATTAATTAGCTTTCACGTATGTTACATATTTGCATCATGCACTAATTGTTTTAATAGTGCACTTATCATAACTAACTATGGGAATAGTTTCATGCACTATTACCTAGTGCAGTTTGATAGATAACAGATTTAAATAGTGTTTTATGCACTAAATTGTGTAGTGCACTGATGATCTTCATACTCAACATGCACTATCCCAAAATAGTGCATAACACAAATTCAATCAAGATATCTATCATAACAGAACAATGTAATAGTGGCATGACAAAATTCCACTAGTTAGTTTATGATAAGTGCCACTATAAACCAAAAAGTGCATGAGCAAATAAAGAAACAATAGGTGAAAGCTAATTCCTCAAGAAACTATTTAACCTATAAAAAAGAACCAAGACAATGTAAACAAAATAACAAAGAACAAAGACAATGTAAACCAATAAAAACAAATAACAAAGACAAAAGTAAACAATAACGACAGATCAAAGTCCCATGTAAACAAACAACTAGAGTAACAAAGGCAATGAAAACAACAACAAACACAGATCACAAAGAAAATGTCAATACGAAAACATTCGCAAAATGTCAACTAAATAAAACCAGCAAGAAACTATAAGGAAAATATTCACAAAAAGAATGTGACGACAAAATGCGAAGAAATTGTACACACACACAATTGACCCCACAATGAATAAACAAAAATGGTGTATAGAACTGAATAATATATAAGTGTGGGAGACCTGACAAAAACAAACAAATGAAAATCGGAAACTTAGACAAATAGAAATAAAAATAAAAATTACAAAAAACACATCGAAAAAAAAGGCACAACACGTCACAACTAAAACATATAAAGCACCGTTTTGTCGCTAAGCAAATTTCCACAATATGCAATTATGCAACAGTCCCCTAAAGAAAACGCTAACAGTAGAAACCCCCTGTGACGTGGTAATCATCAACTGAAAGACACCACCCAACCGAACACCCGCTGAAAGTAAAAACAATATAAAATATAAAAATAACATATAACATATAAACCAGTAGTAGCCATGTAATCAGAGAGAACAAGTGTGAGAGGACATGAAGGCTTAGTTAAAACATAAGGGCCACCTGTTTTCACAAACAAAACAGGCCCCACTTAACTTTCTAAGTTTCCAAATGGACATGCACGGTGCCGAAACAGGGTTTGAAGATATCAGCATCTCGTTAGTAGAAAAAGATCCCAACGTTGTGAAACACCATCTGCTCCTATAGACCGCCCATGACGCTGAAAATGAGCTTTGATACCGGAACTGACTTGAAGTACCACCCCTATCGACACGGCATAGATTCTGGTTGTATTGTAGGGTGTCCTATCTGGTTTTTATGGTTGCCGTGTGTAAAGTAGTTGGGTAGTCCACAGATTACAGCACAGGTAAAATGACATGCAAAGTCATAGAAATGGTAAACTGCTCGTGACGTTTATATACCATTTATTGCACACCACAATGACAGTCACGTTACATACGTCATAAGACATCACAGTTCAACGATTGTAGCATTCAGAAATAATATTGGTGCCAACTGATATTCATGTAGGATCCAATCCTCATCAGTCATAGCGTAAACAACATTTCAAGGTTCACAGTGTCATAAAGTTATTATTCATAACTCTGTCTAAATAATATGGCACAGAGCTGGATGCATTAATATTCCTTACTATCATTAGTGCAACAGTGTCAGCTGCATTTCATCAGTGCACATACATAATAATCATTACTCCTCTCCTGATGCTGGCAGATCAGGTGTAATAAATAAGTCCGTTATCGTTTGCACGAGAAATAGCATTGAGGAGTACAGGTCGAACTGACCTTTACAGGCATTCCCAAGTCTAACCTTGACGTAGGCATAATCGCTGACACACAGCGACGTTCATAGAACAAAGAACTGTCCTTCGGGCTGAGTATGACCCGTTACATATAGAATCTCAGGTATGAAGATACCTGGGGCGTTTGACATCTATTAAGAAAGAACCTTCCTTTCTGTAATGTATACGTGAGCAGAGATCGACCATTGTCAAACATAAGTAAAGTTACAGATTGGGTGTAAATGAGGCATTACCTTCGTTCGAAAATCCACACCACCGAAAACATACGCCTCCAGGCGTTTTAGAATACTCAAGGGAAGGACCTTGATCTAAGCTAACTATCTCACAATAAGGCTCCTAATCCCTAACAAAATCACAGAGACGCCGAAACGCGTCCTTTCTGCTTCACAGCTTTACATCGTCTCAGACAAAGAAGACTTCCCAGACGCCTCTCGTCCGGACATGCGCAGAACCTCTACACTTGAATAGTCAAACAAACAAGACGATCTAGGAACATTCGAGATACAGATTTATACAAGATCAAGCCTTATATGGACATGAACAGAGACCTCAACACAGGTTTCAGACAATTCCAACAACAGTTGATCCCGATACTACCAAATAAGGAGAATGGTCACACTTCGTTTAATAAAAATGTGGACCGACCGTGTCTCGACACAAGAGGAAGGTAACATCATATTAAATGATACTCTCAATATCCAGAGTTCTGTAGTTTTATTATATTTTTATTTTTATTTTTATTTACTTTGAGGAAGAGGGAAGGAAAACCGAAAAATTAAAGTATACATTTCAGTCAATCTGAAATACAATGTCTTTAGCAAAAAATGATCATACAATGTCTTTAGGAAAAAATGATCATAGAATGACTTAGAAAAAATGATCTGTGCGTAACACTATCCTATCTTTTCCTTTATGCACTATAACTGTTTTAATTTAATTTAGATATTGTATTTAGAAGTTCACCCACACATAATCAATAAATATATCACCCATTACAAAACTCTTACATAATCAGAAAATATATCACACATTACTTAACTCTTATATAATCAGGAAATATATCACACAATACATAACTCTTACATAATCAATAAAAATATCACACATTACAAACCTCTTACATAATCAGGAAATATATCACACATTACAAAAAAGCCTACTGATATAACCGACTGATCCAGGCACATGGTTAATATTTGAAATAGATGCCCTGGTTTGAAACGTTGGAAACACCGAACCAAATAATATGACGTAAAAGTAATGACGTACTTTTTGTTTAAGACTTTGATACAGATCACCTTGCCACGGTGACAAGAATTCTAGCCATTGGACACAATCACATCTCAGTATTCAGTTTTTCCTTCATTTATTTACTTTTTTATTTATTTGGTTTAAGCAAATCCAAACACCTCGTTAAGAGATAACCCTTGGCCATAAATACAAAGCATATATAAAAAAATGTGTTTTTTTCTTTTAATAGTAACACGGAACCAGAAAACTATTGATAGTAATACCCAAAGGGCAACTTTCTGATTAATGAACAGCACTAGTTAGTGCTAAATGAAAACATTTGTTTGTTCACATTAACGGATAGAGAATGATTTTCACACAGTAATCGTTGAGAGTTGTTGAACAGCTAAGTGCTCAATACTTTTTAAATGTGCATAAAATTGATAATCTTTTAAATTTTTTGACAAAGTGCATAAAAAAAAATAATAAAAAATATTCAAAAAAAAAAAAAAAGTAAAAATAACAAATATTGTACCTAAAACAAAATGATATGGCTAATGCAATTGCTTATAATAAATTTATACAAGTTACAAAGTATGAACATCTTCTATTCAGTCTGACATTGTGTTCATAATCTAATTGTTTCCCTTGTAAAGCAAACATAGCTACCTCCCCTAACTTGTCATTGATGACGGTTAGAGAATTATGTGAAATATTAATGTGTGCGTGGTCAAGTTGTCAATTGTTTTCTTCCCTCGCTCCAGTGTTTCTATCATTTATTACTTCATCCTCAAGGCGTTGTAGTTATACGTCCAGATTTAGTTGTTTGTAAATATTTCTTTGAACGCTCTAGTGATATACTCAGCCGTTGCTTACAGCATCACGTGGTTATGTATCTTTTTACTTCAAATTTCCGATGTCCCGTCCAATCTGACCAGATGTGTGTATAATTTTAGCTTATAATTGGCGTATTTTTTTCTAATTGCTATTAAGTTTTTGACAGCTAGAATGTTATCTCAGTCGTTTGTTTAATTTTTTATTTATTTATTTGTTAGCATTGTTCTAAAGCCCTGAAAAGGGCTAATGGTGTAAATGACCGTAAGCTGGTTGCCATAATTTCGTCCCGTCGTGCGATCATTCTAGCATAAGCTGCGTATTAAATGTGTAGTGGTTTATTTATTTCTGCAAGTGTGTTACTTTGATATTCTACAGCTATTATTACTGATTTCGACGGCAGCTCTATGAAAAGGAACACGACCTTAAAGGTCGACTAGCAGAAATTTAAATGTATGTTTGTTTTTGGTATTCAGTTTTGTGTGGATTTACCACTTGGTGTCCGCCGATATTGACATCTATCTTAGCTCCAGCATATTTTATAGACTGTGTTTGATTATGATTTGGTAAGTATGACCTCTTAAAACCTGTATAAGAGTTATATATACCGCCGGATTCAATTCCTCTCATACGTCCAACCCCAGCCAGTCTTAATGGGGGGGGCTAATGCTAAACTCCAAGTTCAATTACATACTTATAATAGTCCCTGCTTAAATTTGATGTGTTCCAGTGGACGATCAGTCCTCTCTCGCAAAACTCTTATTGGATACGTTGGAGGAAGAACTTGAGTGCTTCCTTTTCCTGCCTATATATTTATATAACCTTTCAGGTGTGTTAAAACAGTGGTGTTGGAATTGAGTTTGTGATGTGTAGTTTCATGTTTACTTGAACTGTGTCCCCGTAGTCGTCAATCTATTTTCTTTACCTTAATTTTACCGAATCTTTTAGCCGAATACCATCACCAATCAAGACTGATTTCCTCGGAGCAACCAAGATGACATGCACACCATTAAAACTGCTAGACTGTTGGAGTTTGGTTGCCACGTCCTCAGAGAGACCAGAAGCTATCACAAGAACATTCTATGCTAATGGACCCCTAAAGAAACAAAAGAGAGGGCTAACCAAAAGAACTTGGCGAAGAACAATGGCTCCAAATGCAAATATAAACCAAGAGCTGGGGCACAGGCACGAATGAAGTGCCACTGACAGAGCAAAATAAGAATGCAGTTAGATGCTACCCTACACGTCCCCATATTCCAAGGTGGGCCACCAAGCGACTAAGGGTAGGGAGCACAGAGGCAAAAGATGGTCGAAGTGGGCCCAGAATGAAAAAAAAAGTTTATAACGCCCTGCGGACACCCATACAATAACCCTTCTGAGCTAGGCTCACCCCACCCCCCCCCCCCACCCACCCCCCCCCCCCCCACCCATAATAATAATAGCGCCTTCAGTCATAACTGACTATGGGAATGCGCCCCTGAGGTGACAGCCCTCAGCTGCTTATTTCCTGGTGCTCCTTTCGACGTTTTCTCCTCACCTCTGCTTCTTGTGTGAGCCTCTCTTCGCCCAATCTGAGGTGGCGCCGTAAATAGCATCGCCACTTAGTGCATCGGCAGCTTACATCCTCCCATGTTGCCTTGGATCCATGTCCAGTGCCCTCATATCTCTCTTGCACACATCTTTTGAACCTCAGCTCTGGTCGCCCTAACTTTTCTCTTGCCATCTGCAAATTGTCCGTAGAAGATAACATCTTTTTCAACAACACAACAACACATGATACATTATCCGTTCTGCTAGCTCACATAATGTCCATAAACTACAACACAACAGGTACTAACACAACTAATTAAATTTCAAACTTAATTCTAAACCATGGGGGGCCATCTAGGCGATCTTTAGGACCGTTCAAACCTTGGAGGACATCCCTCGACAACAGATATACATTTTTTACAACAACAAAAACATGGTTATATTTGATTATAGGTCAAAGAAAACAGATTTATAATAACAAAATTAATGACACTGGTAATTCTCACTCTGTCCCTAAGTAAATGTTTTTTGTAGCATCTCTATATAAACATATTTTTTAAGTATCTTTTCCCATTTCCCAACCCATAATTCAGTTATTCAGCAAAATTCGTGTACAATTTCAGGTACGTAATTGCAATCCATATAAAAAAACTGTAAAAAATAACTAAAAACATCCAAAATCAAAAGCCCACTGATGCCGTAACTTTCACAATGTAGTTGTTTTGGTCAGAGCAACCTAACTTTTGAGTTGGAGACAAGAGTACGAAAGGTTTGCCCCTTAATGAAACTTCTCTATATTTTGACAGTCCCTTAGACTTGGGTTGATTACGACCATCCAACATAGGGCATTTCAAAGAGAAATAATATGGACCGTTTTTCATACATAGGAAGATCTGTAATACGCAGATGACACAATCGCACAAACACCTCAACACATCCTAGAAAAACACTCATAATGTGTCCAAAATTACAACGGATCACAGTGGAATCCATGTCGTACTCCTTACTTCAACTCAAAAGTAGGTTGCTCTGCCCAACACTACTTTAAACGTTAGTCATAGTGGATTTGTATTATGGACACCATGGCAGCAGGTATTCTATAAATCCCAGTATTTTCATAGCTGTCCCTGAGTATGCTGTCAAAAGCCTTTTAAAAATGAGCAAAGTATAATGTACCGCTGTTTTTCAGGCCATTCTGTTCACTGCTGAATAATATTCCATGTGGGTGGAATTATGAAATGCGCATTTTTCTTTTTGAACCCTGCTTTATCTTCTCAGTTTATGGACTACTGCATTTGAAATTTGCTGAAGAGTTTATCCTGCCAAGTGTTTTACTGGAACTAGTAAAGAGATAATTCTCTCCAGTAGTTGTAGTCTGTAAGACGCCATTCTTGGACAAACTGACAATTATTCCTTAATCCACTCCGTTGGTTGATGTCACTGTTTTCCAAACTTGTGCAAATGTGTTCTAAAAATTTTTGCGCTAGTTCATGGTCTGTCCTTAAATAACACAGCATTAAATGTTGGGCCAGGAGCATTTCCATTCTTTAACCCTTTGATATCTGTGATTATTTCTTCCCTTCGTGGACTGACGTATTACGACATAATCATTTCAGCCTCAGGAACAATTCAGCTGCATCTCTGGGTTCCGCATTCAGTTACTCTCCAAGTGCACTGCCCATCTTGTTTCCCTTCCCCTTTACTGTAGTAATGAAATTTTTCCATGCTTATTTATTACAAACGAAATATTGTTTGCACCCCGTTTTCCGTTTATTGTTTTAGTTATTTTATATACGTTTTTATAAGGCGCAAATTACGTACCTGAAATTGTATACGCATTTTGCTGAATAACTGTATAATGTTGGGAAAATATACCATAAACAATATGTAACTCCTCCCATGTGTTTTTGGTCTAACCCTCTGCCTCTCCTTCCCTGTGGATTCAGAACAAGGACATCTTGTAATGCTATTAACAGGTTTTCCTCAATGTGTGTCCCCCCCTGGTTTTTTTCTATCGCCAGCGACTTCTTCTCACTCTTGTTTCACTGGCACATGTCTGGTCCTTGTCATCAATTCCACATTTAGGACTTTTGTCCATACATTTCAAACTCTTCTATAATACGAAAGCTCCCGTTCACAAGTATGTACTTTTTGGTGTGTTTACTTGATCTCCATGTCCACAGAGCCATACAAATATAACTTACATCACTTTGATTTGAATTTCTTATTTTCGTGTTGGACTTGATTTTCTCTTGTTCTCTGTGTTTTCCCAAGCAATGGAAGCTCATCTAGCTTTTTGTATTCTTATTTGATTATCACGTCTGTCCCCAACATTGTCCTATATAACTTCCAAGATATGTGTAAGATTATCATCTTTTAGTGGTGTTTCTTCAATGTTCAACATAGGTTATCATTTTTGCTTTATTCTCATAATCTTGTCTTTACCATGTTTAATATCAGCCCACCTTGATGTGACCTCTCAATTGAGAATTTTTATATTCTCTTGCATCAGATTAGGTTATGGGACAATAAAAGCCAAGTCATCAGCAAAATCCATATCATCAAGCCTGTTTATTCCCAGATTCCACTGTATTCAATCTCTTTTGTTGTCCCACAAGTGCATTGGATTCGATATCTATGTAATCAAAAACAAAGTAACCTCCGTCGAAAATGTTAATACAATAGCTCGACAATGAAACGAGAGCATGCTACTCGGAGATCGTCTAATCATAACAAACCGTGTATGGAGGAAATCGGTGTTAGGACCACGAGTAAAAAATTCCGAATAACATCAAACGGATTGACAGATGCAAATTCTACTTCACCGATCGAATATGAACGTGTAGACACAGGTGAGGTTATAGCCAGAAGACAATACGGTTAAAATTCTGGGTGTTATCACTTAATTGGGTCAACCAGTCGGAAAAGGACGAATAGTGCGGTTTTAAAATTCATAGAAAAAGGAAGACAGACGATCTTGGTAAAATTGATATGGAAGGCAAGCGCGCATTTTGTCCGAGGTAAAACGGGATATCCCCATAGGAAATAAGCTTTGTGTAAGGATGAGAACTACTAGGTAACGTTTAAAAATTAACACAGATGACCTAACCCAATGAAATTACGAGAAATATATTCGACTGAAGTTGCAATGAAGGCATAGCTAAGCAGTGCAGAGTCACGATTCCAAAACACTATATTACAAAAACTAAGCTAACATTAAAAAATAAAATAAGGAGCCGAGCCCCAGTATCCAAACTGGTGAAAAACTCCCCCAGAATACAAACAGATAACCAAATAAACCATCCAGGAAAAAATAAAACATACTAGCTTAGAAAATAGCATATATTGGAATAAAAAAAAACCTTTTTGAACAAAAACAAACAAATAAAAAATACCTACTAGAAGATAATTTTAGTATAAAATAAATGACAAACAAAAACATTTACAATCAAGGCAACACGTCCTGATATACCAAACAACTCCGTGTACAATGGTAGATGGTTGAAAGGGCGTGCAACAAAGAAAAGTAGCAAACACATTAATAAAAAAAAATAAAAAAAAGTGGAAGACACACAACGAAACTGAAAGAACTGCAGAGAGACAAAAGGAGAGAGCTAATCCACTTATTCATCTTCACCATTAAGTATTTGTGCTGGGTCTGCCTTTGCCATGAATTAACCCTGTTAGTTATAAACCGAAACAGACCAAGCAGTGTGAGTAGGGCTTACTGTACCTATTTTGTTAATTCTATAATAAATGTAACTTATGTCACTTCACTTGAACAATACATGCTATGAATTATCCTGAATTGATTTCTGAACCATCCTTGTCATGTTTTAATGTTTTTATATGAAGTGTATCCTGTTCATGATTATACTATCACGATTCTTATTGCTTATAACATCAACATAGAACTAAGTAAACGATGGACAACAGTACCGTAGCCATGTTATGAACGTAACTAATCTGACTGACAGGCCATGTTCTCAAGGTTTGAGACAGGAACACACATATAGTTTTAATGCTCAAGTATCAACAAAAAAATCAGTGTTCTTACGCCTGGGCGAATGACACCACTACAGTTTACGGCAGCAGTGAGACCTAATCCCAGAGGTTTCACAACCATTAGTACCAATGACCCAATTTAATTGACTACTCTATGGGCACAAAGTAGCCAGGGATCTCAAACATTTGAAAACCATAAGCAATAAATGTCAGGATCATTCCAGCTTGGATTGAAAGATAGCAAAGATGGAAGAATGGACTAAGTCAACATAATGTGATTAAATGAATGATGAAAAATAATGTAACTGTAATTGTATCAATTGAATTTTTTGGTTTGTGCAAGTAGAACATCTGTACAAACTAACAATATAAATCCAAGAAACACAATGATGCAGCATATTCATACACTAATTATTGACCTGCATATACTGTGACCTGAACAACCATAACATTAGTCTAGGAGTTAACTCTTGGTAAAAGAGGCTAGCCACAGGGCCTTTATGTGTTTCAGGTTTCGGTCATACATATAGACAAAACCAGAAGTGCAGAACCCAATGTTATCCTGCATAGCGACACGAGCACTACAGCTGGTCTCCCTGTTTGTGCTGGTATCCCTACTACCATGGGAAGATCACCGAGTCAATAAAGTCGTG
>JAMPIV010001514.1:0-112001 GCA_024509875.1 Oreohelix idahoensis
GTGCATTCTCGTCATATCTGCAATGTTGTAAACTTTCTCACATACATTTGTAATATAAGGTATTGGTTTATCTTTACATACTCTTATAATATAGAAGAATGGGGCTCAACTCATGGAAAGAGAAGTAAACAAATAAAGACGTCCTAGAAAACCTAGGAATGAAAAGAGAATTAATGTAGGAGATAACAATTAGACATCCAACATCTTGTAATGGAAGGCAGCTATGAAGGCAAACATGCAAAAGGAAGATGTTGGAGATTCATTGCAACCAGCCTTCGTTGTGGAGATGGCAGCTGATGGTGATTATAACATTGTCAAGCATTGGTACATGTTGCTAGAAGTTTTAAAAGTGAAATGGTAACTAAATTTCCTGTGATCAATGTATTTCAGGCACAAAGTTGAATGAAAAGAAGAAAAGTAGGCCTCCTCCATCCAGTGGTGAGGTTAACGGAACAACACACACACAGTCATCGACATTGTTGAAGAAAGTAGAGTTACAGAAAAATGATTACTTGTAAGTCTTCACTGTTTGAAGGTGCTGACATTTCATTGTTGGCTCTTGTGTTTTGACATTTCATTGTTGGCTCTTGTGTTTTGACACTTCATTGTTGGCTCTTGTGTTTTGACATTTCTTTGTTGGCTGTTGTGTTTTGACATTTCATTGTTGGCTCTTGAGTTTTGACACTTTGTTGTTGGCTCTTGTGTTTTGACATGTTGTTGTTGGCTCTTGTGTTTTAACATTTTGTTGTTGGCTTCTGTGTTTTGACATTTCATTGTTGGCTCTTGTGTTTTGACATTTCATTTTCTAGATTTAATTGATTGTGTATTGCAATTTTAACATGTTGCCTTATATTTAATATGTTTTACCATTTCATATTTGATATTGTTGATTGTGCGGTAACATTTCAAACTGAACTTTGTACAAATTGTTTTGACGTCATACTTAATTCTTGTTGATTGTGTGACATTTGATAGTTGACTTTTGTTAATAATTTTCTAATGTTTGTAAAAATGTTTGTGTGGTAAGAGTTTGTGAAGTAAGGATGTACACTAAATGTCATGAGGATGTACACTAAATGTCATGGTAGTTGTGACAGACCAGAAACAGAGATTATTGAGAAATGTGTGTAACTAGGTAGTTTTTAATGTGTGCAAGTTTTTAAATTAGGATCGAGTAGATATTCATATGACAGGTCTGTTGATATGATCAGATGCTAGTGTTATGTGACAGTGAGTATTTGAGATGGTTAGTAGACAAGCTCTCGGTGGCAGCATGTGGAAATCTCAAGTAAGAAGGTTGTTGAGTGCATGAGTTGTGAACTTGTAAGACATCAGTTTGTTTAAAGTGTATAACAGTGCTTTGACAGTGTGAACAGAAATTCTCGTCTATAGTTGAGCTTTCTGTGTCCAAGTAGTTCTAGACGAGAATTTGTACACTTTGTGTTTTCTGCTAGACAGGCATGCTGAACTTATTATATAATCTAATTTATAACATAGTCCAGAAGGCCTTTGTTGACCATTACTAACAACTGAGCAAAAGAGTGGGGAAAAATAGACTATTAAAATACTTATATGAAGTGTAACAGAGTTATAGGGTAGTGAGAGTGAGTACCAAGTGTAAATTTTTATTGTACTGTCACTCATTTCATCACCATGTCATCAACATCCATCTAGTCATCAGTAAACGTATTTCTCATTGTTGTAGTGAGAGTGAACACAAAGTTGTGTGGAGTCATTTATGGACTTTGTGTGTTTATGTCAGATGTCAGTGGTCTTCTGTTAATTACATCATTTCACTCACAACGTGAGGCTGATCATAAGAAAACATCCACTATATGTCACAGTGTGGCTAATGTAACCACTTGAATGCATCTAATATTTAACTTTTGTTGCTTGTGTTTTGATATTTTATACATGAGTTTGACCATGTTTGCTTTGACATATTTTCAAGGAGATGGCATCCTTTTGCTCGCCAAAAATCTGACTGTCGTTGTTGTCATGTTATGTTCAGGGAGAGGTCATCTTTCCACCCACCAAATATGCTGGTGTGTGTTTTCTTTTGTATTCAAGGAGCTGTCTGTCATCTTTCTGCCCTCCAAAAATCTGACAGTCTATATATTCATGTTTGTTCATTGAAATGTTGTCTTACTACTGACCAACAACCTACCCACCATATCTTCTGCAGTTTGGATCCTGGAGCCCAGTACTGGGGCGTGGAAGAAAAGAAGTGCTACACAACATCATGCATGATGTAGAAGACAATTTAGGAGGTGTTGTGCAAGGGTTAGCTAAATTGTCATAAAATTGGTACAGAAACCATCACTGTAGAAAGAGAAATGTGCTTGAGTGCAGGCTTCCTGTATGTGGGTAACATACAGTGCTGGTCTTAGAGACCAATAAAACAACAAGAAGAGGAAAGAATCTCAGAACGTAATAGCAGTAACCATTTTTTGGTATGATTTCTTAGTCTGTAGTTTCTTGTGTTTCAGTAGGACTAAAGTCTGTCTGTCATGTTATTTCAGCATGGATGACTCTCCATTTGGTCCTCTAACACAGAGGCTAGTGTCAGCTCTGATAGAAGACAACCTCATGACACCGATGGATGACTCAATGGCTGATACTGCTGGTAAGTGGAGAGTAGCTCTATATCCGACAGCCTCAGGCTTAGAGCAAGTATAATGTTATCTTCTTTTCCTATTGTCCACTATTTATATAAGGGCCTCAGTATTGATGTCCAGTTTACTTACATGGACAGCTGGTCTGAGAGCATCCAATTGACAGAGTGGTTAGAGAGGCTGTAAATAGGTACCTGACATTGCTGTTGAATTAGGGAAGAAAAATGCAGTGAGTAAGGGAAGTGGTAACCCCACCTCTCAGTGCTGGACCTAGTATAGTGATTTCTCTAACACTTCACTCCCCTACAGCAGTATCTGCTATGGGACAACCTATTTGTATAAACAAATAAATAAATTAACAAATAAAATGGTATGAAATCAGTTTTACAAGTTAACGGTACACAGGAAACAAGGGACGTTTCGGGTTTTACCCTTCGTCAGCCACAGTTACGAACAGGTGACAAGGACAAGAATTACATATAGGTACTAGAGATGGCTACTGTGTGTGTGTGTGTGTCGAAACAATGCTTCGAAACAGTGTTGAGTCCGAAAGATTTGAAACACAGCCAGCTTGTTGTTTCGAAACAGTTTCAGTTCCTGTCTGCCTCGCTGTTTTGCAGAGACACACTGTCTCACTGTCTCACCTTCCGTGGGCCTTTGTAAAATTTGAGTCAACCGTCCGGAACATTAGTATGGAATATCAAACATGTCATATTTTTCAGGGATGTGTTATGATGACTTGATTTTACAAGTGATATTATTTTTGCTGAGAAGTTATAGACACTGGAAATTGTGTCAGTGCTGCAGTTGTCAATGTTTTAGGCACTATGCTAAAGTTGAAAGTGTCCGTGTGTTCGTATAAATGTAATGGACACTTTATTAGCTCTGCTCATATCTGTGTACTCGGTGTGGATTTGAATCATTGTCTACCAAAACTAGCTTACTCTAGTTTGATATCATGTGTTATTATTACTGTTATTATTATTGTTGTTTTTTATTATTTTCACATATACTGCACAGCTATCATCATATCTCCGTTTTATTTCATCATAATGAAGACTTGTGTAAAAATATTGAATTGTGGTCACACGAAATGCCATAGATTTTCACACACTCCAGTAGCGCGCAAGAAAAAACAGAGGAGATTGTCTCACACAGTTCATGTATAGTAATGTATACTGTCTATTAGAGACTTCTTTCTCCCCGATACGGGCAGAAGTGCCATTGTGTCGAAGCAGTGTGTCGACACAGTTTAAATCACTGAGCCAAATGTCTCGAAACAGCGGAGTGTGTCAATTTGCCTACCTCTAATAGGTACTACAAAAATATATGATGATGAAGAACAAACCAAATGAGCGATTAAAGCAGATGGAACAGGAAATGAGAACAATAATAATGCAAGAAAATCGTAAAACCAGAAAGACATCAAAACAAGAAAGTAAATAATCAACGAAACGAAGACAGGAATGAACAACACTATAAAAACAAGTAAAAAGTCACTTAGCTGGATCCAAGAATGAAACACTTAAGATGGCTGAGAAAACAAGCGTCATGCGGAAGTGACGTATGAGCGAGCTAGTGACGGCTAAAAAGATACAATAGGATATGAAATGAACCAAAGCAAAAACAAAAAGATATCAGAAAAACAACGACAGAAGAAATAAAGAAGGATGAAACAGAGAGAGAAGCCACCATAATTTATGCAAAATGATGCTGGACATTAAGGCCTGCAGGAGATAAAACGCCCATTTGATAAATGAGACGATTCTCCTAAGAAAAGCGAGTTCGGTCATCACCAACACATGAAAGGAGGGCAGTGACATGAATATCGGAATTACCTGAATGGTCAGGCCTATTGAAATGAAGGGCTACCGGTAAAGGTTTGCCATGATAGATGTCATTTAAGTGCTCACGAAACCTGTCTGCCAAACGTCTGCCAGTTTCACCAATATAGGCAATGCCACACCTCTTGCAGATGATAGTATAAATCAAGTTTCTGGATTCGCATGTGAAAGACTCTCTAATGACAAATTTACCGTTCGGAAAAGAAACTAACTGAGTTTGGAGTACAAAAGGACAGGTCTTACATATACGACGTTGGCACGGTTTAGTACCAAAGTGAGAAGGACTGGTTCGTCTCAAGCGACTGTGTACAAGGATATCCCTAAAATTCTTATCCCTGCGATATGCCACCAAAAGGGTATCATGAAACAACTCTCTGGTATCTGTATCAGCATGGAGAATAGGCAGATGATGAAACATAATTTTTTTCACCACCAAACAGTGGGGGTGGAAAGTTAAGACAAGGTGAGTCTGTCAGATGTAGTAGTAGGTTTGGCAGTAAGTGCCACCTGACGAGTAACGTGACTAATGCCATTTCTGATACATGCCATTTCTGTTTCAGGAGAAAATATGTGATACGTGCTATTTCTGTTTCAGTAGACAATACTTTATACGTGCTATTTCTGTTTCAGTAGAAAATATGTGATACGTGCTATTTCTGTTTCAGTAGAAAATATGTGATTTGTGCTATTTCTGTTTCAGTAGAAAATATGTGATACGTGCTATTTCTGTTTCAGTAGAAAATATGTGATTCGTGCTATTTCTGTTTCAGTAGAAAATATGTGATACGTGCTATTTCTGTTTCAGAAGAAAATATGTGATACTTGCTATTTCTGTTTCAGTAGAAAATACTTTATATGTGCTATTTCTGTTTCAGTAGAAAATACTTTATACGTGCTATTTCTGTTTCAGCAGGAAATATGTGATACATGTTATTTCTGTTTCAGTAGAAAATACTTTATACATGCTATTTCTGTTTCAGGAGAAAATACGTGATACGTGCTATTTCTGTTTCAGTAGAAAATACTTTATATGTGCCATTTCTGTTTCAGTAGACAATACTTTATACGTGCTATTTCTGTTTCAGTAGAAAATATGTGATACGTGCTGTTTTAGTAGAAAATATGTGATACGTGCCATTTCTGTTTCAGTAGAAAATACTTTATGCATGCTATTTCTGTTTCAGTAGGAAATATGTGATACGTGCTATTTCTGTTTCAGTAGAAAATATGTGATACGTGCTATTTCTGTTTCAGTAGACAATACTTTATACATGCTATTTCTGTTTCAGTAGACAATACTTTATACGTGCTATTTCTGTTTCAGGAGAAAATACGTGATACATGCTATTTCTGTTTCAGTAGAAAATATGTAATACGTGTCATTTCTGTTTCAGTAGAAAATACTTTATATGTGCTATTTCTGTTTCAGTAGAAAATATTAGATATGTGCTATTTCTGTTTCAGCAGAAAATATGTGATACGTGCTATTTCTGTTTCAGTAGAAAATACTTTATACATGCTATTTCTGTTTCAGTAGAAAATATGTGATATGTGCTATCTCTGTACTAAAAAATTGTGTGTGTGTTTTATGTACGCAGAATGTGCAGATGAGGCTCCTGCCATTTCTCCACGTATGCTTGCCAAACAACTCAACATTGGAAATCCAGCCACATTAGAACGGAGAATACGCAAGGAACTGGAGGAACAAGGTACAAATAGAACATTTATTATATGTAGTCCTGTATGGATTTATTATTTGCAGTGCATGTACAGTTTTTCAGGTCTTATGTGTGTGTGTATTTTTATACACACACACACTATCAGTACCTCTGGCCCCTATATTTTGCCAAAAGTCAGAGAAGAAGTAAAGATTAATATCAAAGTTATCACAAAAACCTCTCTCAGCTTCATTCACCTCCAGCTAAGGTATCAGTGGGACATACTTGGGTAAATGAAAAACTACAATTATCGCACACGAATTAAAAAAAAAAAAACTGTCTAACAGATCTTTGAATAAAAATGTCAATTCTTAGACAAGTTTTCCTAGATTGTCTGCATTAGGGTAGGTAAGGTAAAGGATCCCGTCACACGCCCATTGAAGCATATTGGGAATGTGGTGTTAGGCCTATATTTTCTTGACCATCGGCACACAAGGGGTGATGTGGTCAGCATCACGCCGGCCGCCTTAACCTTCCCAGAGTTGCTCTGGTACCCAATTCATGAGGCTGCGTCGACCCCGGAGCCATTTGCGGTAAAAGAAAATCCCACTTCGACTGGGGATCGAACCATGGACCACAGAGCTAGGAAGCCAGTGCACTAACCACTGTGCTACGGTGGCTCCCAACATTATGAGGAGGTGCATTAGTTACTGAAATTTTCAACTCATTTTTTATTTGGTAGCAACTGTCGTTGATGCTTTCATTTTGAACATTTTGATAATACCAGGCAGACTTTGTCTACACCATCTTTTCAAGAAATCTAATCATGAAGGCTTTCATTTTGAACATTTTGATAATTCCAGGCAGACTTTGTCTACACCATCTTTTCAAGAAATCTAATCATGAAGGCTTTCATTTTGAACATTTTGATAATACCAGGCAGACTTTGTCTACACCATCTTTTCAAGAAATCTAATCATGAAGGCTTTCATTTTGATAATACCAGGCAGACTTTGTCTACACCATCTTTTCAAGAAATCTAATCATGAAGGCTTTCATTACTTCTGCTCTTTCTCTAGTTAACCTCTATCTGCAGTGGTGTCAATGACCTCCATTCTGTGACTAAAATACATCAAAAATAGATTACACAAAGAATGGGGAAAGCAAAATACAAATTTTTATAGAATAATATCACAGACCAACTATAAATTTATAAATGTCTTAAACACTTATATAAATTAAAATATTCATAACTGAATTTATACATATGCTAGCCATTCTTATCCACCTTTCATCTTCCACTGAGCAGGTTAACCTGTCAACACACAAACATTTGGAAACTATCATTTAAAAAAAAACTGCATACGCTTACGATAGATATATGAAAACTGTACGGTCGGGTTACTTGTTTAGTTTTATTATATGAGTCAGCAGATGCCTTTTTTTTGTGTCTCAGTTATGTCCTGTTAAAGCTAAAGACAGGTGACTAAGTTAGAAGAGAAAAAAAAAAAAAAAATGTGTTGTACCTGAGCAGGGATTTCAACCCGGCTCAATTGTCTTAAAAGGCAGGCATTCTAACCACCAGGACTCCTTGTAAAGTGATGAGTTTATACTATTAGAGACTTTAAAATCATAGTGGTATACACTGTTGGTAGTTTAGGTTATGTCTGCCTGCTATGGTACGGATACACAGACATTGGGATTTTATGTTATTAATTACCCCTGACTGTTACTGCTAAAAAAAAAAAACCTATTTCAAACGGAGTCAGGCCAAATGTTTGTTATATTATGGTGGCCATGTTTGTGTTTTGTTCTTTCAGTTTTTGAAAAATCTGTCGATCAGCGTGCAGTTTTATAGCTTAATGACCGAAGGACACAAGAAATTATTATGAAGTAATTGATGTGGGTTCGACTCCCTGCCTTTTTTGCAAAATTTTTATTTTCTCTGTTATCTGTTTTACTGTGAATTATTGTTTTTCTCAATTATTCTGCTAAATAAAAGCTATTGCAAACAGAAAGAGGTCAGTATCTTGTCTATTCTTTATTCAAGTTTGAAAGAGTGTACCACACACAAGCTAATTATTTATATGTGAGAGCAACAACAAATGAAGAATGCTTGAGATAAGTTAATGAACAAAAAAAAAAATATAAAAACAAAGATAAGGAGAATGCAGTCAACCTTCATTGGTCATGTGATGAGAAGAGGAGCACTCAGAAAAATTGTTACTTACTTAGTCATTCCTCTTCTACCGTGAGGTGTAGAGGTTTGGAAGAGAGAGCGCCATACTGTCCTATCGGCTGTCTGCCTCCTGGCCTGGTTCCATTCTAGTCCTCGGTCCTTCAAAGATTGCCTAATGTTGTCCTCCCAGCGGACTCTGGGTTGTCCTGGGGATTCTGGATCCCTGGCTCTTAGTTTCCCATGCTTGTCATGGTAGCCAATCTCCTCCCATTCTGCAGACATGGCCAAACCATCTTAGTTGGGACTGTTCTACTTGGGTCTGCAGGGGTTAGGTTTTTAGGCCTTGGCGTATTATCTGGTTGTGGACCATGTATCTTCTTGTTACTTCAACCACCTTCCTCATATACCTCATTTCTGAGGTTTGGATCTGGCTTTTTTGGGTTGCAGTCATTGCCCATGACTCGCATCCATACGTCAAGACTGGGACATAGATGGAGTGGTATACAGCCATCTTCGTCTTCTTACCAACTTCTCTTTTGCTGAAGAATACTCGATTTATGGCCTGAAAAAGTCTCCCAGCTGCTGCTTTTCGGGTAGCCAACTCTTCTTTGATGCCTCCCTTCCGGTCTATGACAGCTCATGACAGCTCCGAGGTATTTAAAGTGGTTGACCTGCTCCAGGACCTGTTCTTCCAGCTTAATCTGATGCCTTCTTTCCTCTCTTGATATCACCATGGTTTTTGTTTTAGAGCTGCTTTGACAATCCCTCTCTTCTCCAGCTTTTCCTTCCAGACTTGCAGGTGGGATTGAAGATGTGCCTCTGATTTAGCAATCAGGGCAACATCATCAGCAGAAAAATTGTAAGAAGAAGAAATAAAGGCTAGAGAAGATAGAGAGAAAAGATCATGAACACTTGACATGGGAAGATTCCTGCAACAGAAACTGACAGAGAATATCTGAGATCAGATCTGACACTTGATCATGATGATGTTGTGTGGAGAAACTTGTCATCTGATTACAAATATTGGTTTTCAGATTATATGTTTAATCAAAATGAAACTTAAGCTTCTATGCTACCACGTGATAAGGGTACCATATTTCAGAAATATTAGATAGGCATATTTTAAATGAACCATCACTTCATGAGAGTGTGCTTTGACATAGGTTTTCCTCAAGGGGCACATCTGCATTGGTGACTTCATAGGGAGTGGAAAAGGAGATGACGATGATGAAACTTTTATAATGATTTAAAAGTCTTGATCTATTCTGAAATATCAGTTTGGAGAAGAGTTTTAAACTATACATTGTTTTTTTCTGAAGGTGACACATCAGACATCCTGTTTTCAAGTGTGCATAACCTTTCACCAAGTTTTTCTCTTATAATACAATTTGTTTTTATTATTTGAAAGTCTTTCATCGATCTTTCAGTTATAATAATTATTTTTTCATTATTTCAAAATCTCTGATTGATCTTTTGTTTATAGTAATTTTTTCCCCCCACTATTTCAAAACTCTTTGGAAATAAAAAAAGATACTAATCTATGAAAACTGTCACATTTTACAAGTGCTGCGCCACATTCCACTTTGAACTCTTGACATTTCATCTTTAACTCAGGTATCTTGGAGAAGGAGGAAGAGGAGGAAGATGATCCTAACGATGAGGTGTTGGCTGAGTTGAGGAAGAAGCAGCAAGAGTTGAGAGCTGTTAGCCAACAGAATGTCAACATATTAAACAGTTTATACAAGCAGGGTCAGGAAGACATGGCCAGACAGGAACTCAAGAAAAAACTTCAGGCGGCTGACTCTGAGGTATGCTGGGATTGTTTGATATGTTGGAAACTTGTGTGAAGTGTTGGAAGATTGTCTGAAATGTTGGAAACTTGTGTGAAATGTTGGAAGATTGAAATGTTGGAAGATTGTCTGAAATGTTGGAAACTTGTGTGAAATGTTGGAAGATTGCCTGAAATGTTGGAAACTTGTGAAATGTTGGAAGATTGTCTATTATGTTAGAAGATTGTCTGAAATGTTGGAAACTTGTGTGAAATGTTGGAAGATTACACTGACAAACAACGTTTTTCTTTCTTATATAAGAATAAGTGTTCTTAGGTCAGTTTCTTGCGCTGATTTCAAATTTGAAATCCGTTTATCTCTATCACATCGGGTTCTTAAGATATTTGTGAATAAATATATTTTTGGGAAACCTTTATTTGCTCCGTTTCATTTTTACTCTATAACTTATTAAAAATTAATAAAATGTAAAATAATTCTACTTTTTATACTGCTGAAAGATGCATGACATATGTTACACTATTTTTCAAATAGTTACTGTATTTTGAAATAATTCTGAGCGAAACATGGCTTCTAGAAGTTGTAGAAATTCGGCTGATCTGTTCTGTTACGTGTGCGGATATTTTACAGATCGTGTTCACCAGAAAAACTTTACACCATTACTAAAGCATATGAACTTTATTTCGATTCGAAAGTTGATGATGCAAATAAATCTTGGAAGCCAAATGCAGTTTATTCGACTTGTGCAAATACATTGGCAGGTTGGTTACGAAAATCGCCAAAGCATAAGTCGATGCCTTTTGGAGTGCCAGTAATATGGCGTGAACCGACAAATCACGTTACTGATTGTTACTTCTGCTTGACAGATATCCATGGTTTCACTTTTAAAACTAGAAAGTCTGTGGTTTATCCAAATATTGAATCGGTTTCGAAACCAGTGCCTCATGATCCAATCACGTGTCCGATCCCAGTTCCACCAGAACAATATCCATTGGACGTGAATGAACCATCAGAAAGTGATAGTTTACCTGCTTTAGAAACTAATTCTGACTCGGATTATATACCGGTGAATGATGGTGTTCACTTAATTAACCATTCAGAACTTTCAGATCTAATACGTGATCTCGCTCTTGCCAAAGGACAAGCGGAATTACTCGGTTCGTGACTCAAAGAATGGAATCTTTTAGCGCCCAATACTCCGATATCTAAATTTCGTCATAGACACAGAGAACTTGGTCAATACTTTGAGATGGATGATGACATTTGCTATTGCAAAGATGTAAACGGTCTAATGGTGCACCTCGGTCATGAGCACATAGTCAACGAATGGCGACTTTTCATCGACTCTTCCAAGACTAGTCTAAAAGCCGTGTTATAGCATAACAGAAATTTATTTTCATCAATTCCAGTC
Organism: Oreohelix idahoensis; assembly: GCA_024509875.1. NCBI lineage: Eukaryota > Metazoa > Mollusca > Gastropoda > Stylommatophora > Oreohelicidae > Oreohelix > Oreohelix idahoensis. Next base: position 11,495 of record JAMPIV010001514.1, read on the forward strand.
GCCTACTCTGTTCATATGAAAGAAACTTATGACAATATGGCTATACTTTTGGAAAAAATAAAGTACAATGACTACCAATGGCGGATTTGTGGAGACCTAAAGGTCATTGCAATTCTCACGGGCATGCAGACTGGGTATACTAAATTTTGTTCCTTCCTGTGTGAATGGGACAGCCGCAACAGACAGGAACATTATGCAAGAAAGGTGTGGCCTATCAGGGATCGTATGCAGCTCGGGCATAAAAATGTAATACACTAGCCATTAGTTAACAAAGACAGCATCATTTTACCACCATTACATATAAAGTTGGGGCTCATGAAGAATTTCGTAAAAGCGTTAGATAAAACAAGCAAAGCTTTCACTTATCTTCAAGAAAAGTTTCCGCAAGTTAGCGATGCAAAGATAAAGGAAGGTATCTTTGTAGGACCTCAGATTAGGAAAGTTATTGCAGACAATTCGAGAACTTGTTACGTGGTAGTGAACTTCGCGCATGGATGGCATTCAAATCGATCGTCGATAACTTTCTGGGAAATCACAAATCTGTCGACTGTGCATATTGTTAAGCAGTGCATAGATGCATACAGAATTACGGGCTGTAACGTCCCTCAAAATCCATTTGCTCGATTCGCATCTTGACTTTTTCCCTGACAACCTTGGCGAAGTCAGCAATGAACATGGAGAATGATTCCATCAAGATATCGCCGTAATGGAGTCACGTTATCATGGACGGTGGAGTGTGACCATGCTTGCCGATTATTGTTGGATGCTTCATCGCGATGTACCACATGCCATTCACCGACGAAAGTCGACTGCAAAGAAATTCAAGCCTACATAACTGTTATACTTCTTGTACGAATGATGTTGTAATACTGTATGCGTTGTTTAAAAACTTCAATTGCGTATTTCTAGAGATCCCGACCTGATAGAGAAAAACGGTTTGCAGATTTAAAAACAGCACATTAAAATTGACCAGAAAAACATAGAAATGTTAGAGAAAGAAAAAAAAATTTTTTTTTGTTAGCCAGTGTTATCTGAAATGATGGAAATTTGTGTGAAATGTTGGAAGCTTTTCTGAAATGTTGGAAACTTGTGTGAAATGTTTGAAACTTGTCTGAAATGTTGGAAAATTGTCTGAAATGTTGGAAGCTTGTCTGATATGTTGGTTGGAAATTTGTCTGAAATGTTCGTTGGAAGCTTGTGTGAAATGTTGGTTGGAAGCTTGTGCGAAATGTTGGAGCCTTGTCTGAAGTTTTGGAAGCTTGTGTGAAATGTTGGAAGCTTGTCTGAAATGTTGGAAACTTGTGTGAAATGTTTGAAACTTGTGTGAAGTGTTGAAAGATTGTATGAAATGTTGGTTGGAATATTGTCTGAAATGTTGGTTGGAAGCTTGTCTGAAATGTTGGAAACTTGTGTGAAATGTTGGAAGCTTGTGTGAAATGTTGGAAGCTTGTGTGAAATGTTGGAATCTTGTCTAAAATGTTGGAAGCTTGTCTGAAATATTGGAAGCTTGTCTGAAATGTTGGAAACTTGTGTGAAATGTTGGAAGATTGAAATTTTGGAAATTTCTGTGAAATGTTGGAAGATTGTGTGAAATGTTCTGAAATGTTAGAAGCTTGTCTGAAATATTGGAGTATGATGTCAACTGATGAAGCATTGTCTGAAATTTCTGATCATTGTCTGGAAGCTATGAGGTTTGTGAGAAGTGTTAGAGCATTGTCTGAAGTGTTGTCAGATGTATTAAATGATCATCTGAAAGGTTGGAAAATTGTCAGAAATACTAGAAGATTGTTCAGTGTGTTGGAAGATTGTCATTAATGTTAGAACATTTTCAGACATGGCTGAATTTTGCCATGGAGACTAGCTTTTCATAAATGGTTAAGATGAATTTTTGTTGAGAAATTCTTCTTCCTCTTCCTCGTTCGTCCTGAAAAGGACGGTGGTTGCGTTGTGTCTGTTTACGCTGGAGCTGTGATATCTGCGCCTTTCTGCCGACACATCCGACTTCAGCACGGCATATTTTGGGACCGGGTTTGCCTTCCCTCTTCGATCTCTACTCTCTCTCAGTCAGACTGCAGTGATGCAGCCTGTTTCCAGGACCACCACATGGAGGTGGAGTAGGGTCTTGGTCAGCTCTGTGACTGGACTGTGTTTTACAGAAAATCCATTGAGAAATAATATATATATATATCAATGTCCGGCTATTGATAGGTATACTACAAGATGTAGAATCATACACATATCTTGGTAGTAATATAGACAAAGTTGGAGGGACAGACAGTGATATCAAAATAAGAATACAAAAAGCAAGAGGAGCTTTCATTGCATTGGGAAACATATGGAGAACAAGAGATATCAAGTCCAACACAAAAATAAGAATCTTCAACTCATATGTCAAGTCAGTCCTATTGTATGGCTCTGAGACATGTAGAACAAAAAAAACATCTACCAAAAAGCTAGACTTTCATAAATGGGTGCTTGCATTGAAAGGATTGAAATTGTATGACAAGGTCACCAATGTGGAACTGATGACAAGAACCGGACAAGTGCCAGTGGAACAGGAGATGAGAAGAAGATGCTGACACACACTGAGGAAAAACCTTTTGATATGTGGAACTGATGACAAGAACCAGACAAGTGCCAGTGGAACAGGAGATGAGAAGAAGATGCTGACACACACACACACGCACATTGAGGTGATAAGGCAGAAGTCAAATTGATGAGGAAGACATGGATATAACTTGAGCTGATGTCACGTGACAGGAAGACTTGGCATGTGTTTGTTGAAGGCTTGGGGAGCTAAAGGGTATTGATTGATTGGTTGTAACTTGTTTGTGTGGTTGTAACAGTAACTTGTATGTGTAATTGTAACAGTAAATTAATTGTGTGGTTGTAGCAGTAACTTGTTTGTGTGGTTGTAACAGTAAATGTTTGTAATTGTAACAGTAACTTTTATGTGTAATTGTAACAGTAAATTAATTGTGTGGTTGTAACAGTAAATGTTTGTAATTGTAACAGTAACTTGTTTGTGTGGTTATAACAGTAATTGTAACTTGTTTGTGTGGTTGTAACAGTAACTTGTAAGTGTGATTGTAACTTGTTTGTGTGGTTGTAACAGTAAGTTGTTTGTGTGGTTCTAACAGTAACTTATACATATGGTTGTAACAGTAATTTTAAACTGTAACTTGTTTGCAACTATAACTTGTTTGTGTGGTTGTAACAGGAACTTATATGTGTGGTTCTAACAGTAACTTGTGTGATTGCAACAATAACTTATTTGTGCGGTTGTAACAGTAACTTATATGTGTGGTTATATGTGTGGTTCTAACAGTAACTTGTGTGATTGCAACAATAACTTATTTGTGCGGTTGTAACAGTACCTTGTTTGTGTGGTTTGTAACAAGTACTTGTATATGTGATTCTAACAATAACTTATATACATGGTTGTAACAGTAATGTAAGTGTGATTGTGATCTTCCTTATCAGTCATTTCTGACCAAAGGAGCGTACCTCCCGAAATAACTTTCGGTGGCACGAGGTTGGGCAATGTTAGATCAAGCTGTTGCCCATGCAGCATGACCCGGCCTGGACGTCAGAGGAACGGTCTAGCCGATACAGTCTGACACCAGTAGCAACAGCCTAGTCACTAGTAGGATACGGAACTTGCCCTCCAATTCATCTTCCCATTTAGTCATTACTGACTGTATTAGGGATACAGACACCTCGAGAGCAGAGGGTCTGGGAGCCGGACATTCTACGTCCCCGAGTCATCGCTGACCATATATGGGAACGCAGACACCTCGAGACCCGTAGGTCTGAGGAAAATGCCGGACTGCTCGAGCGCTATCTGGAAACGGACACGACTCTCTGCCACGTTTTCTGATACTGGGAGGGCCCGAAAAAGGCACCACACATAGTCGTTAGAGGCAGAAGTTCGCCGGTAAGCATGTATTAGCTCTAGAATTGCCACAGTTATCCAAGTAGGATCGTGTCATCTAAGGAACCTCGACTGATTTAATGAGCCATTCGCGGTTTCACCGTGAGACAGTGTGAACTTAGACATGCATGGCTTAATCTTTGAGACAAGCATATGACTACTGGCAGGATCAACCAGATAACTGTCCTTCGAACAGAGCATTTCGTCGCTCGCTCGCGCGGGGAGGGAGACAGCGCTCTGTGCAGAGCGGATCCCGGCGATTTTATTCTTGCGAGAACAACTGGCCGCCTGCCGACTAGTCGGACAGGACAGGCTGAAAGCGACACCAGATTACTGACTGCCGGCCCACGACTCGTTGCGAGAGCGGGGCCGTTTTTCGAGACTGTTGTCGAGCCACGATACGGAGATGCGACTGCTTGCTAACATCACGACCGAAGGCTGCGATTTACGGACACAGGAGCTAAACTACTGCCTCGCTAACCGATGAACTGGGAGGGCCCGGTCGTACCGGGATCACCACGCGCAGTCTCTCGAGACAGCGACCGCCAGCGCTCTTGACGAGGGCAACGAACGAAACGCTTGCCCCCCACAAGTGTGATTGTAACAGTAACTTATTTGCGTGATTCTAACAGTAACTTGTATGCATGGTTGTAACAGTAACTTGTAAGTGTGGTTGTAATCATAACTTTTAATTGTAACAGTAACCTTTAAGTGTAGTTGTAATCATAACTTGTAATTGTAACTTGTATGTGTGGTTGTAATCGTAACTGTAACTTGTTTGTATGGTTGTAACAGTAACATATTTGTGTGGTTGTAATCGCAACTTGTAATTGTAACAGCAACTTGTATGTGTGGTTGTAATCATAACTTGTAATTGTAACAGTAACTTGTTTGTGTGGCTGTAACAGTAACTTATTTGTGTGGTTGTAATCATAACTTGTAATTGTGATTGTAACAGTAACTTGTATGTGTGGTTGTAATCATAGCTTGTCATTGTTGTTGTAACAGTAACTTGTGTGTGTGGTTGTAATCATAACTTGTAATTGTAACAGTAACTTGTATGTGTGGTTGTAACTGGAACTTGTGTGTGTAATTAAATATTTAAATATAAAAGCTGTCTTACCTTGTGGTTACAAAATGTGAGATGCCACCAAGACTATCATGACCTTCACCTACAGATCTGTCTGTCACATCCTGTGTATCCATTGACCACATGTGACAGTAAACATAGACCTATGGAAGAGAACCAGACAACAGCCAGTACCAGGAGAGAAGGATAGGACATATTGTCAGGAAAGAAGAAACCAGTTTAACCAGACTTATTTTGACTGGAACCCACAGAGGGACAGAAAAATGGGAACCCAGAGAGAAGAATGGTGGGCAATGAGGACACAGGATCATAATCTGATGGTCAAAAATTGAGGTCGCTGGAGAGGAATAATGGCACTCCTATGCTCCAAGAGGAATAACACTTTTGGTTAATGTCAGGACACGGTGGTGATGATAATATGCTTTTGGTTAATGTCAGGACATGGTCTGTTTTTATTATCTTGTCATAAACATTTTTTATTTGTTTACACACCTTGTACATTTGGTACATCTTTGTGTTTGGCAGGTGATGGAGGCATACAGAAAAATTCAGATAGCCAGGCAGAAGAAAAAGTCACCAACCAAGAAAGAGAAGGAAACAATTGCCAAAGTTTTGAAGGACAGAGAAGCTATCATCAAGGCTTTAGAGTTGTGATCAGACTGCTTGTAAACAAACTGGCAGGTACAGTGTTGACAGCACATATGGAAGATCTGCCCTGAGATTTTTGTTGGCATAGCAGGTCTCCATGACAGATGGCTACTCTTGATGAATATTCAAATGTGTAATGGTTATTTGAGACAGAGATTTTATGTTGTAGAGCATTCGTTAAAGAATCATCGTTTGGGGGTTTTAGCTAGATCACAGGTCAGAAACTTTTTCATGAGAGAAGTTATGAAAAGTGTCATGACTTTAGTCAAATTGTTCAAGTTGGAAATTAGGCCACTAAAGGAACCAGGAAAAGGCATTCTGGCAACTGTACATTTTACAGTTGTGTTGCTGATGGCCATATATGTGACATAATGTAAAAATGTGTTGGCCAACTGAGATCTTTATATTTATTCCAAATATTGGCATAAAAAATGAACATTTCAAAAATATTGTCATCAGAGTCCAATTTTAGTACATTTCCTGCCAGTCTTTGAATAATCTTTCTTGTGCCAATATCTGAAAATACTGACACGTTGCAAATGTCATGGCATAGAGTCAGATGATTAATTGCTGCTATTGCAATTAGTTGATCACAATTTTGTTTTGTGAAAGGCCAGGTCAAGTTCGGAGATCAAAGTACATGATTTTATGCTTCACATCTACACTGGTTTGATGTGAGATCACTTTCTGACACGGTGTGTAATTAAACATTGTGAATAAAACTGAGATGCTAGTTGTTTCTGGAGGCGGCTGTAAATACTTCAGTGGGTAGTAAGAAAGACTGCAGCAAGGCTATAATAAAATCTAGGGTGACCGTCAACAAAAGTAGGTCGTGAATATCTTGCTAGGACAGTGGACAAAGAAATGTTCCTTGATTGAGGAATAGAGGGATCCTTAAATATTTCTTGCGGGGACATGATTCTTGTATAGAAGTGAATGAATGACCAGACTTTATTCTTAAAGAATGAAGAATAGGGCATAGAGACATGTCTAACATTCTGCCCTGTGAATCCACTGCCATACTGTATCCGTACATTTGTATTTATGGTCAAAGCATAAATAGTTCATTCGTACATTTGGTCACAGCATAAATAGTTCACTCGTACATGTGGTCAAAGCATAAACAATTGATTCGACGTGGTCAGAGCATAAACAATTGATTCGACATGTGGTCAGAGCATAAACAATTGATTTGACATGTGGTCAAAGCATAAACAATTGATTTGACATGTGGTCAAAGCATAAACAATTCATTTGTACATTTTCACATCTGCAGTAATAAAAGATATGAGCATGTTCTTGCTTACGTTGAAGAAAATGTACTTTCTAACATACTTCTGGAGAAGTGTACTATCCTGGTGTGTTTTAACAAGGTGTCAACATGTTTTCTCAAACATCTGCTCATTTTTGACAAATTACATTATTATTTTGTAGAATAATATGTTCGTACATATGATGATAGTGTTTTCAGAATTCACTTTCATTCAGAACTACTTTTTAGGGCGTCTCTTTTTAAATATATAGAAAATAGTTTCACTATATTTACTTGATTTCCAGTCTGAATTATTATAAATGTTTTCTTTGGTTTGGTTAATCTAACACTAAAATCTGTTATATTGTCTCTATCTGTATTTTGTTGCCCTGCTCAGTTGATGTATTGTTTATTTTGTTGTGTTACGTTCAGTCTTCCCTACATTATTATGCTTACATTTGCTGTTTGTATGTCTATCCTGGATGCTTGCTTGAGAACAGACCTCAGATAACACTCAAGTCAAGGTCTTTGCATGTCAGAAATCAGATAACACTAAAGTTAAGATTTTGCATGTCAGAAATCAAATGGTTACATCTGCATTTTTATAAGGTGTCTCATCCACTGGTCAACCACTAGCAAGGAGGGATAGGATTGCTGAAAGAGTACCTCCTTGTTTCACTTTCCATGTCTTACATTAACATCTTGACAGCTTTATGATGACCTAAAGATTTTAATATTTGTCACTGCCACACAATCAAGCAAGTCATCATGATATCATCCAGCAATGTGACCTGATAGCAGGTGCTCTCATCATGATTTAAAAAATCTATATAACTTCCTCAATGAAGAATAAACTAGTAATACTCCATTAGTGAACTGACATTGACCAATCAAGATGAAGTGCCAAGGTTGGTTTGTCAGATCTGGCTTGTTTACATGACCCAAGACATGTTACACCCGTGACAGAGTATTATTTTTGTCACTAGACTAGCTGTTGTCTATAATGTTCTTAATTAAAGACTAGTAAACATGTACAAAGACATTGTCATAGACATCTGTTGTTTTTCTGTAAAAAGATATGTGTTGTTTTTGCTTAACTTGGGCTTCTGAGCTCGTCAAACTTTTGTAGCCAATGCCAAGTTGATTTCCGTGGCATTATCAACAGTGTCGATCTAGGATTTTCCTGTGGCTTTTCTGCTGTTCTGTAGCTTGTTGAATTGGAGTCATGAGTTCCAGCTTCTTTCCTGGTTTTTCCAATTGGCTCGGCATGCATTTAAAAAATTGTCATGTCTGGTTTAAGCAGGCAGAGGGAAAGAGCTAGGGGCAGCATGCTGTGCATTCCCCACCATCCAGGGGTGGGGTCTGTCTGAATATGCAGGGGTAAAAATACTGAGCTCTGGTTCTTGGCTCGGGTCATGCCAAGCTCTCCCGTCCTATGCCATCTGGGTCATGCCAAGCTCTCCCATCCTATGCCATCTGGGTCATGCCAAGCTCTCCCGTCCTATGCCATCTGGGTCATGTTATCTCTATATCTTCATGATCTTTTTTAAGTCTGTCTCCAGTTGTCTTCTCCTTGTGTTTTTAGGTTTCCCCTATATCTTTTACCATGGGGATTCCAGAACAAGAACTGCCTAATGTAGTCAGCTTGTTTACTCAATGCTTATCCTGTCCTACAACATCTTGTCCAGACTTCTTGTTTACTCAAGGGGAGGTTTAACCCCCAAACATGAAGAATTTCATTGAAAATATCAAATTTTAGATACATATTGCACTGGAAAGTACATTCATTTGCCCACATTTCTGTACGTTTATTTTCACTAAAACCTTTGTGGATGATTTTATATAAATTTTTAAAGTATGTCAGGTAAGTGTATTTTTACCTAATTATATATGTAAAATATACAAATTGGTATATTTGTGATGCTATATTGCTTCTAATGCATGGATTTTAATTTTCGGTACCGTATTCATTTCCCTGAAGCAAACAGAATTCAAGTTTTTCAAACATAGTTTCATGTGTAAAAATAATTTTGACTGCCTAATTTTTATTAACCATGGGGTCCTTTGATGGGTCATCGAAATAATAACGTGGCTGGAGGTATTCCAGTAGAGTGGTAGGGTACCTCCTTATACGCAAATAAAGCTGCAGGTAAGAACGAATCACAGGATTCTGGTTTCTCCTGTGCGAGCTTACATAAATTTGTAAGTAGAGTCCCATTATATCTTTCCACTTGTCCAATCGATTGTAGATGATAAAATGTGCGGACGAGAATATTTTGAAAAATCCTAAAAACTTCCTCCATCAGTTTCCCTCTGAATTGTGAACCATTGTCAGTTAATATCTGATAAGGGTATCCTAATCTTGTGAATATTGAGAGCAAAGCCTCTCCTACATGTACTGAGTCTGCTGAGGGTAGAGCAATCGCTTCCCCCCACATAGTACATGTCTACCAGAGAAAGGATACATAGTCTGCTGAAATGAAGAATTTAATGAAAAGTAAGCTGCAAAGTATGACAAAGAACATGGAATCAATAAAGGAAAATACCAGAGATGATTCCTACATAGCAGGGGGATACTGAGGTGAGTAAATTTTGTGTAAAAGTTTAATTCCTCCCTTTTTTCTTAATTTTCTCAAAACCTCATTTTTCACACAAATGTGGGCATGTTGCCCATGATTTTTCAAAAACTATTAGTGATACAGCAGTAAATTTTGGGCCACATGCTGTACACATAGTGCTCATTAAAATAAACTAAAATAAAGGATATATGTTAACAAACTACAAAACTGTTAAGAAATAGCTAAGATACCCCCCTTTAAAATTTCAACTATTTTTCGATTGGTATGTTAAAATCCAAAAAAACTCAGATATCAAACCAATCAAAATTATTTTAGTATACAATCATTATCATATATTAACAAATAAAACAGCCAAATTTCATAACTCAAGTTGTACTCACATTTGAGATATCTTGGGCAACAAAATACCCAAAAAAAGCTAAAATTTGCCTTTTTTTCACTGTTTTTCCGCCATAGATTGCAAGTTTTTAGTATATACCTCAATGTTTTGTATTTTTTTCAGTCATTTTGCTTATGTAAATGACCAGATATAGATATTAACTTATAATTCTGTGTTTTTCATTTTGGGGGTTTAACCTCCCCTCAATGCTTATCCTGTCCTACAACATCTTGTCCTGACTTCTTGTTTCCACTACTATTTTCAATTACGTGCTTTATTTCTTTTGGATGACCTGCTCGTGTTCCAGATTGAAGTGTTACTGGCTTTAAATGGAGTAGCCGGCATCATGCCCAACCCTCCCTCACCTTTGACACCATGCATGGTGGGGTACAGTTTTACTAAACGTTGATTCAAAACTCACTTGTTATTTGTAAATAGTTATGTCTTCACTTGTATCCAAATAATGTACAGGAAACAAACGTCACAAAGAAATTACATAAAATGTTATGTCACATGAACATGACAGTCCAATGTGAGATCTGGCCTCTACAACACAAAATGTCACAGCGACCAGCAACTTTTTCTGTCTCTTGTAATGTCACGTTATTGGCTTTTTTACATTTCATTTTATCTTTTGTCAAAATACAATGTGTATTTTTTTTTCTTTACAAAATTCATATTTCACTGTCCTTCTTCTATGCTTTTTAAGCTATACGGAACGACTGCTGCAGTTGGTCGTCTGACAGGAAGCTAGCACCACAGTTCTTCCTGTCCTCTTGCAGTTGTAGTTTTTGTGGTCATTTATTTGACATGAAGAGCGTACCAACCTCCCCCCGTGTATAACCTGACAGTAACTGTCTCTTACAAGATGCCTGAGAGAGCAGTGGTTCTATGTAACCACATGGCACTTTTTTTTGTTTAACAGAGTACAAACTAGATGTACCTGTTTTGTTCTGACATGACACTTGTACACATATATGTGTGTGCATGGTCACCTGTATGTGGTTGTGTGCACGTGGTCATATGTGTATGGTCAAGTGTGTGCATGTGTGTTTGAACATTGTACTTCTAGCAAACTGTAATACCTGTAGAAGTCTGGTTGTGTTGACAGACCAAGTTAAGACAGCATTCATTCATTCACAACCCTCCACTCCCAAAGGAGCATAGACCTTCAACAAACACATGCCAAGTCTTCCTGTCACGTGCCATCATCTCACTTTCACCTCCGTCTCCAGCTCTCCTCCCCATGTGCCCCCCGGTCCACCTCCGCTTCTCTTGCCCTGGGGGTTCCAGAACAAGGACTGCCTTGTAATGCCACCAACAGGTTTCCTCAGTGTGTGTCCCATCCATCGCCATCGTCCTCCTCCCACTGGCACCCGTCCAGCTCTTGTCATCAGTTCCACGTTGGTAACCCTGTCACACCATTCCAATCCCTCTATTCCACGCAAGCACCCACCCATGAAAGTCCGCAGCCCTTTGGCAGCTGTCCCTGCCGCTCTCCATGTCCCAGAGCCACACAACAGGACTGACCTCACTTTTGAGCCGAAGATTCCCACTTTCGCGTCGGATCCGATCTCTCCCGATCTCCATACATTTCCCAACGCAACGAAAGCCCCTCTTGCTTTTTGTATTCTTATTTTGATATCACTGTCCGTCCCTCCAACTTTGTCTACACCGCCGCCAAGATATTTGTACAACTCCACATCCCGTATTGGTGCCTCCTCAAGTTCATCCCTGCCATCACCACCTGCACCTATTCTCACCATCTCTGTCCTTTCCCGGTGTATCCTCAGACCCAACCGCCGTGAGCTCTCATTGAGTGCCTTCAACCCGTCCCGCATCTGATTACGGCCATGGGACAGAAGAGCCAAGTCATCAGCAAAATTCAGATCATCCAACTGCCCAGCCAGAGTTCACCGGACTCCACCTCTGCCGTGTGTTGTCGATGTTCTCGTAACCCAGTCTATTGCTATCAAGAAAAGAAATGGAGACAAGAGGCATCCCTTTCGCACTCCTGCTCCCATCCCCTGCAAGCTGTCCCCCATGAAGAACCCCGCATGTCATGTCCCCACATGCTTTCTTCATTAAATTTATGATCCCCAGGGGAACTCCACAATGCCTCATCAATCTCCAAAGCGACCCTCTGTCCACACTGTCAAATGCCCCCTCGCAGTCCACAAATCCGATGCACAGTGGTGAACTCCATTTTCAAAGTGGCCATCCGGTCTGCACAGGATCCGCCCAGTCGAAAACCCGCCCACCCATCTCTCAGCCTCCTGTCCATGGACTACCCCAATCTCTCAAGGACAATCCCGTTACCTCTCCCGGCACCGAAAGTAACACCATTCCTCCATAATTTGTGCACTCCTGTAAATTTCCCCCCCCCTAGGCAACCCAACCAGACATCCCTCCATCCACTCCGCCGGCACCCCCCCTCCCAGATCCCACCAAGCAACCTACATAACATCTCTGCAGCCGTGTCGACATCCACCCCGATGGCCTCTGCTGGAACGCCATCAGGCCCAGATGCCCCCCCCCCCCCATAAGCTCCTTCACCGTTAATCTGCAGCTCCTCCTCTGCCGGCCGGACGCCCGGGGGGTCCTCAAAACATTCCGTCCACCTCTTCACCCGCTCCTGTACACTGCTGAGCAGCCCTCCATTCCCGTCTTTTATGAAGCAACTTGCTTGCCTGCATCTCCCCGCTAGCTTCCTTGTGCCACCACACAGTTCTCTCCTTCTCCCCCCCCCCCCCCCAACTCCTCAATACACTTCCTCCCGTCTCTTTTGACACCTCTTTCCACTCCTTTGTCCGCCTCTGTGTACACCCCCCAAGCCCTAGCCCCGGAACCTCTGGCCCTGCTTGTGTTCAAATCCGCTTTCCCGTTTTTTCTGTCCCTTATCCCACTGATGGCCTCTGTTGCCACCCATGCCCTCTGTTGTCGTTCCCCCTTCCCCAGCACCTCTTCATACGTCTCATTCCATAGCGTTTTGATTTGCTGCCAATAGCCTTCTGTATTCTCTGCATCCTCCAGCTGCCAGAGCACTTGGAATTTGTTGGATATTGTGACCGCAAATTTGTCTGTTTCTTGATTTCCCAGATGTCCTACATTAAATTGTTGTCTATAATTTTGCATTGTTCCACCCTGACCACCAGAGGGTGGCGATCCGACGCCACATCCGCTCCTCCACACACCCTCACATCCTGCAACGATGATCCAAACTTCCTGTCCATGCATACATGATCAATCCGATTCTCCACCCCATCGACATCCATGCCGCCCTGTGCCTCCTCCCACAGTCAGCCGACCCAAAGCACAGAAGCCTGAGAACAGTTCCCCACCCTTATTCATCACCCCTAGCCCCCCCCCATGACCTCTTCAAAGCCGGCGCTGACCGCACCCATCAAAACTGTGATGTCTCCCCTTTTTACCCACCATGGTCCCATCGACATCCAGGTCACAGCGATCCGATCCTGCTCCTCTGACACTGCCAGCCGAGAACAGCTTGAGAACCGTCTTATACACCGCATGGGGTGTCTAAAACCAGCCGGTCTCAACACTTTTCACACCTTTGTCTGAGGTCACCCTTTCCTCTCTTGCTCTATTTGACTCTTTCCACTCTTATCCTATTCTCCTATTTGTATGCCATATACATTTTTTAATTTCATATTTATTTATCTCCCACTCATTCTGTCCTCTTCTATTTCCAGTCCCCACTTTTATCCCGTTGGGTAGTTTATTGTCCGGTTTCGTTTTTTAGTTTTTCAGTATGTATTGTGTACACCCGGCGGCGGAAGTCGCTTTCTGTTCAGCCACGCGCTCTTCAACAGACAGCGAATTTCGGTTCTTGCCTTCAGGGAAGTACCCAGTTTTTATTTTATTATTTTATTAAGTTTTTTATGTGTCCTATCTAGACTTCACTTTCTTTCCTTTCCTGACGAAGGCCTTGTGGCCGTAACGTAGACTATTTTCTTTGTCTTTTGTCCTCGTAAGACGAATCACCTTTTTTCAATTTTTTTTCATACCCACCCATTTTACCCCCTCCACAATCTCCTGTAGTCTAGCACAAAACGCCTCCCCCCTGTCATCAGCCGGTGCACAACACTGGACGACATTCACATCTATTTTCTCTTCAGCTGTTTTAAAAGAAGCCATCACTACTCTGGATCCAACGGCCTCCCACTCAACGAGTGCCCTCCGTGCCTCTTCAGATAACACAAGAGCCACCTCTCCACTGTGGTGTGTACCCTCGTCTTCACGTCCCGAGGACAGCACCAATTCACCCGCGATGAGTCTCCTCCTGTCCACCCCCCTCCACACAGTCCCAGAACCCCGATTTTACATTCCCTCATCTCTGCTGCCACCCGTGCCACCCTCCCCTGCTCGTTTAACGTCCGAACACTCCAGGTGCCAAACCCGGAAGCTCTCCTAGAAGAAAGAAGGCTAGTCAGCAACACAGACTCCCCTCGGCCCTCTCCGCGTTGCATCACACGCCTCCCCACGAGAGGACCCTCCCCTGCCCCGGATGGCTGTGTTTTATTTTCTTTAATTGACTTGTCCATGTTTGTTGAAGTTGTTTGTGGTTTAAATTTTTTACAGGATGGGGTAACCGGCCCCATGCCCAACCCTCCTTAGTCGCTTTCTACAACATACATGGCAGGGAACAGTGTTACTATTCTTTGCTCCCCTTTCAGGCCCCGGTAACACACGGGTGAAGTTAAGACAGCACTGACACAAAATGATAAATGATGACACTGCCCTCCAAAGATAATAATCAGTTTTATCATTTTTGACAAAAATGACATTCACAACAAACAATGGCTATCACTATCACAGTATTGTAATCACCTGCAGGGAATGTCCCACAGTTTCTGGCTGTAACCTGCACATTGCCAATGTTATTTTGTCTGTCATACAGTTTGTCTTGGTCCGGTACCTGATAAAACAATAAAGTATAGATACAGTTTGTCTTGGTCCGGTACCTGATAAAACAATAAAGTATAGATACAGTTTATCTTGGTCCGGTACCTGATAAAACAATAAAGTATAGATACAGTTTGTCTTTGTCTGGTACCTGATAAAATAATAAAGTATAGATACAGTTTGTCTTGGTCCGGTACCTGATAAAACAATAAAGTATAGATACAGTTTGTCTTGGTCCGGTACCTGATAAAACAATAAAGTATAGATACAGTTTATCTTGGTCAGGTACCTGATAAAACAATAAAGTATAGATACAGTTTGTCTTTGTCTGGTACCTGATAAAACAATAAAGTATAGATACAGTTTATCTTAGTCTGGTACCTGATAAAACAATAAAGTATAGATACAGTTTGTCTTGGTCAGGTACCTGATAAAACAATAAAGTATAGATACAGTTTGTCTTGGTCCGGTACCTGATAAAACAATAAAGTATAGATACAGTTTATCTTAGTCAGGTACCTGATAAAACAATAAAGTATAGATACAGTTTATCTTAGTCTGGTACCTGATAAAACAATAAAGTATAGATACAGTTTGTCTTAGTCTGGTACCTGATAAAACAATAAAGTATAGATACAGTTTGTCTTGGTCAGGTACCTGATAAAACAATAAAGTATAGATACAGTTTGTCTTTGTCTGGTACCTGATAAAACAATAAAGTATAGATACAGTTTGTCTTGGTCCGGTACCTGATAAAACAATAAAGTATAGATACAGTTTGTCTTGGTCTGGTACCTGATAAAACAATAAAGTATAGATACAGTTTATCTTGGTCCGGTACCTGATAAAACAATAAAGTATAGATACAGTTTGTCTTGGTCCGGTACCTGATAAAACAATAAAGTATAGATACAGTTTGTCTTAGTCAGGTACCTGATAAAACAATAAAGTATAGATACAGTTTATCTTAGTCAGGTACCTGATAAAACAATAAAGTATAGATACAGTTTATCTTAGTCAGGTACCTGATAAAACAATAAAGTATAGATACAGTTTGTCTTAGTCAGGTACCTGATAAAACAATAAAGTATAGATACAGTTTATCTTAGTCAGGTACCTGATAAAACAATAAAGTATAGATACAGTTTATCTTGGTCCGGTACCTGATAAAACAATAAAGTATAGATACAGTTTATCTTGGTCCGGTACCTGATAAAACAATAAAGTATAGATACAGTTTATCTTGGTCAGGTACCTGATAAAACAATAAAGTATAGATACAGTTTGTCTTAGTCAGGTACCTAGTAATACAATTATAGGTAGTTCTCGGCTTAGGATGGGAATCCATTCTAACGACTCTGCCGTCAGTCAGAAATACTATATACTATATGAACCGCAAGGATATGTTAACAAGTAATATGTGTGAATGCCACAATATGTATGTCTGTTTTATATTTAAACAAATTGTACTCTTTGCTTATAGTGAAGTATTACAATGTACAAATTATAACATCAAATTATTGTACTGTACAGTCCTGTACTGTAATTAATGAAACAAAAGTATACAGTACTTCTAGGATGACCATCAAAGTACGAGTGGTCGTAAGTCGCCTGCGTCGTAAGTCTAGGATAATCTGTACTACTATAACCATTAATCTGTTCATGTGGGGGGAGGGATGTCATAATACAACCACTCTTTCAAATCTTTGATACATGTTGTGTGACTGAGATCTGATACAACCACTTCTCCCAGCAACAGAGTGATTGTGACAACCATGTATGAGCATCTAATGAAACTGGCCTACAAAACTGAATGGGCTAGCAACAATATAAATGGAAGATGCCAAAAGAAGCAAGCTTGTCATATCACATGTCTGAATGACATGAAATAGTTGATGGATACCTTTCAGACAGAAAACATGATACACAGCGCTTGATAAGGTCAGCTGACCTATCACACAAAACTCATGATATAGAAAGCAAACACACACACAAATCTATGCTAAAACATCAAATTCAGTACTTCAGGAGCTTACATTGTAAGTTACAACTAAATGTTCCATCAACCATTACCAACCAGACTTTGCAAAACTGTTACATTAATAAACTGTCTCTTAAAAACTTCTGAAGAGAAAATCTGTGAGATATTATCAGACACAGGGAAACATTTAACATTAACTATTTAACAAATCATTTAATTTCCAACACTTGGTCCAGAAAAGATACACACACACAAAAACTAAGTTTTATTCAAAATGTTAAAAGTACACAACTTACTGATACAATATATGAGATTTAAAATTAAGACTCTTTTCATGTTACAAGATGGCAACGTTTATTGAGAAATGTTCCCCAAGTTAACTCTAGCACAATGGAAAAAGAAATGTTCCCCAAGTTAACTCTAGCACAATGGAAAAAGAAATGTTCCCCAAGTTAACTCTAGCACAATGGAAAAAGAAATGTTCCCCAAGTTAACTCTAGCACAATGGAAAAAGAAATGTTCCCCAAGTTAACTCTCGCACAATGGAAAAAGAAATGTTTATGTAGAAAAGGTGATTTGAAATAAACTAGGTCCTTTTACATTCAAGTAAAGGTCAAGGATCCCGTTACATGCCCACTGAGGCATATTGGGAATATGGTGTTAGGCCCATATTTTCTTGACCATCGGCACACTACAGGTGATGTCGTCAGCATCACACGTTGCCATAACCTTCCCAGAAGTTGCTCTGGTACCCAATTCATGAGGCTGGGTCGACCCCAGAGTCCTTTGGGGTCTAAAAAATCCCACCTCAACTGGGGATCGAACCATGGACCACCGATCTAGGAAGCCAGTGCACTAACCACTGAGCTACTGTGGCTCCAAGTAAAGCATATAGAAAAAAGGATGAATGCAGACATTCTATAGAAACAATATTTTGTGAGGTAGTCAATGAGGTACTGTACAACATAACACCTCAAAATGTCTGAACAAGGGAGACATTTTTCTCATGTTTGTATTCTGCCACAACTGAAGAATGAATTGTTGCTAGAAGAGGAATATCTTTTTTTCTTTCCACTTCATTAACCAGTTTTCCAATCTTGAATACCTCATTTTATTTTTTTCAATTTTGTATTTGTAAGTTATGTTGGCATGATCGTTTAGCAAATACTGGTAACAATGCAGCTTAAAGCTGACAAACTCTAGCCTGCAAGATAAGCCACTCCCCTAACAAAGCTTAGCAGTTAAGTGAACCAGAGTGAATCAATGAGTATTACTGGTCAAATTTTGTAGGTGGGTTAATATTAGCTTGCTCACCCATCAGTACATTTTTGGGAAACCAACTTAGTTCGGACTAATTCACTGAGTGGTTAATAAACATTTCCTGAAAAAAAAAAAAAGAATCTAATTGTTCTTATGAGACTTTAGAAAAAATTTTAACAGGAATAAACTATCTCCAAAAATGATGAGAATGGCAGAATCTTGAGTTATTATCAGACCTACATAAGAAAATATAATCTGTCATCCGTTACTGGACATCTTGAAACATTTTAACATGCACTAAATCATTGCTGGAAATCCATTTATGACAGCAGAATCTGGGCTATCAGATTTACCTCCAGATTTTAGTGATAAAAGTAACAGTGGACTTCCTGTCATCAGTCTATCATTTGTTCATATGTCACATCTTCATAATGTGGTGCCATTTTTTAAATCATATAACACGATTAGCTTAGGGCAATGTCCAAGTATTTAACAAAAATACGGCGTCTGGTAGCTAATATAACAATATTACAGCAATCAAGTAATCTGAGATACGCTACAGCAATCAAGTAATCTAGGCAGGATAATTATACAGAGAATTTCAAAAGCAGTAGACCACAAACTGAGGAAAGAACAGAAGATGTGTAGATCATATATTTACCCTCAGGAACATTATAGAGCAGTGCTCAGAATGGCAAAGACAGCTGTACATTAATTTCGTTGATTTTGAAAAGGCTTTTGACAGTATACTTAGGGAAGTTTATGGAAAATACTGAGGGCTTATGGAATTCCAAGCTGCATAGTGTCAATCATAAAAAGCCTCTATGCCAACTTTACGTGTAGTGTTGGGCAGAGCAACCTAACCTTTGAGGTGAAGACAGGAGTACGTCAGGGATGCCCCTTATCAACCACTCTATTTTTAACAGTCATAGACTGGGTGATGCGCCAGACAACAGAGGGCATTCCAAGAGGAATAAGATGGACTACATTTTCTACATTGGAAAATCTGGAATATGCAGATGACATTGCACTGCTAACACATTCACATCAACACATCCAGGAAAAAACGGATAGACTTAATAAGTATAACCAGCAGGTGGGCTTGAACATCAATTTACAGAAGTCAGAGGTCATGACGCTCAATGTGAGCAACCCTGAGCCCATATCAGTAAGGAATCAGCACAACACCCTGCCAGACAAAGCAAGAACAGCCTCTGGAAGTCCTCTCAATACAGCACAAGCACAAAATTAAGATTATATCAGAGCTGTGTGCTTTCTGTGCTTCTCTATGGTGCGGAAAGCTGGAGAGTTACAGAGAAGGAAACATCGAAATTGTCCTCTTTTCACACATGCCTAAGAAAAATTCACCGAATCTTTTGGCCGAATACCATCACCAACCAAGATCTGCTTACTCGGAGCAAGCAAGAGGACATGCACACCAACATAGCTGGCAGACGCTGGAGCTGGGTTGGCCATGTCCTCAGAAGAGACCCCGATGCCATCACAAGAACAGCTATGCTATGGACCCCTGAAGGAAAATGAAAGGGAGGCTGACCAAAAACAACTTGGCGGAGGACTGTGGAGGCTGAGATGCAAAGAATGAACCAGAGTTGGGGCACTGTACGAAGGATGGCCACCGACCGAGCAAAGTGGAATCAATTTGTTGTTGCCCTACAAGACGCCACTAAGCGTGATGGCCACTGACTGCTTTGACGGTCGGCGGCTAAGGATCAAAGAAGAAGAATCAAGTAATCTGAGATACACTACAGCAATCAAGTAATCTGAGATAAAGACAATAATGAAGCCAGTTATGTACACACATAAACAGAATATTCAGTGAACATTAAAATCCCTGACATTAATATTTTCAGCTCATGTGTTTTTTTAATGATTGTCTTATTCTGGCACTTGCTAACAAGCACCTAGCATATTGTCTTATTCTGGCACTTGCTAACAAGCACCTAGCAAATTGTCTTATTCTGGCACTTGCTAACAAGTAATCAGCAAATTCCTCTGTCTTTGAAGCCTTCAAGTTGATTCCAAATTAATGGAGGTGTGACATGGTCATTTGAACATTAATATAACCGCCTGCTTTGAAACACAAGAAATATTAAAAAAAAAAAAAAAAAAAAACTGACGTTTAAGTGGTTGACAAGACTGCAATAAAGCACAAGTGCTCTGCCATCATCATCATCATCTCGAACCTTCTTGTTGTTCTCTGGAGATTTCTATTCTGGACGGTGCTCTTTGATTCTGCCTAGTTTTGACTTTTTTCTTTCTCTTTGTCCTCTCAACTCTTCTCCTACCTTGTGGATTCCAGTCCAGGACGTCGTCAGAATATACTGATTGATTGTTACCTGATGGTTGTGTTCTATCTCCACTTTCCTCAGGGTTGTGTTCTATCTATCTCCTCTTTCCCGAGGGTTGTGTTCCATCTATCTCTTCTTTCCTGAGTGTTCTATCTATCTTCATTTTACTGAGGGTTGTGTTCTATCTCCACTTTCCTCAGGGTTGTGTTTCATCTATCTCAACTTTCCTCAAGGTTGTGTTGTCTCCATTTTCCCCTCAGGTTGTGTTTTATCTATCTCCACTTTACTGAGGGTTGTGTTCCATCCATCTCCATTTGGGCTGTGTTCCATCTATCTCCCCTATCCTTAAAGTTGAGTTGTATCTCCACTTTCCCAGGGGGTACTTTCCACTTTATCTCCACATTCCCTTGATTCTCCTCACCAGGTCCATGTGCTGGAAACCAGTGCCACTCACAGAGGAGATCCACAGATAAATGCCACTCCATGAGCAACAACTTAGGAATTCCATTAAGTATCAGAAGCATGTTATGTTGACACGCATATCACAGCACTACTGCACATATAAAGATACTGTATCTGATACAGAAATATGGCACAAAAATACAGCAATAGAAAAAATATGACTCCTATACTGTATTAAACATATTTAATTGTAATAATACGTGTGCAGGCAAGAAATATTTGAACATGTGTTCATGACCACCTGATATGTGCCATGCTCTGATGGGCTGTTGTCAGTCACATCAGCACACGTATTTTTTAAATACAGGCAGACAATACAAGCACTCAATATACAGCGCTCTATTATTAGTACAATGTTCTGACATAGAAAGTACCTGGTTATTAATAGCACAACCATCTGACAAAACACCTGGTTATTAATAGCACAACCATCTAACAAACCACCTGGTTATTAATAGTACTAAAAATCTGACTTATAAAGCACCTATTTAAAGGCTAAAAGCAGAATGATCTGACACATAAACCAATCAGCATGTTTGTTTCCTTTCATCACTGTTAAATAAACCAATCAGCATGTTTGTTTCCTTTCATCACTTAAATAAACCAATCAGCATGTTTGTTTCCTTTCATCACTGTTAAATAAATTTTTTAAGATCGAAATGAATCGGCATCAGACACGCGGCCATTTCGCTCTAATTTTATTGGATTCTGACGCCATGCGTTGGGGATAAGATTTTTGTCTTTATAAGCGCTGATATCGTTTCTCAGAATATGTTTGATGGCTGAGATGGAAACGAAAGTAGAATGGCATTGCCAGTATGTATAATGCTAGGGGTTAGTACTAGGAATATCGGAAAGATTTAGAATTTCGGCCGAATGTCACATCTGACGAGAGCGTTTGTTGCTTTGCTACTGATGATGGGTGTAACGAAAAGATCGTCATTTGATTTGTATTGGTCTGTTGGTCAAATGACTTTCATTGAGATGCAAGGGATATGGACTCTTCGTGTGTTGGTTATTTAAAAAAAATTTTTTTTTAATTTTAAAATTAAAAAAAAATTATTTTTTATTATTTTAATTTTTTTTTTCGTTTTTTCATCTTTCCTTTCCTCTCTTCCTATCACATCTAACATGTACACAAACAAATTTTATATCATCAGATTCACCATTCATTTATTTATATAAATTCCAAAAATGATAGCAATTGACCAAGAAACACAAAAACTATAGACATTACAAGTCGCCCACTATAAAAACGGGGGGTTGTGAAAAAGAATGCAGCTGCAGGGCAAGTTTTCTGAATTTTTATGCAGCGTGCTAAAGGTTAAATAAACCAATCAGCATGTTTGTTTCCTTTCATCACTGTTAAATAAACCAATCAGCATGTTTGTTTCCTTTCATCACTGTTAAATAAACCAATCAGCATGTTTGTTTCCTTTCATCACTGTTAAATAAACCAATCAGCATGTTTGTTTCCTTTCATCACTGTTAAATAAACCAATCAGCATGTTTGTTTCCTTTCATCACTGTTAAATAAACCAATCAGCATGTTTGTTTCCTTTCATCACTGTTAAATAAACCAATCAGCATGTTCGTTTCCTTTCATCACTGTTAAATAAACCAATCAGCATGTTTGTTTCCTTTCATCACTGTTAAACTCACACACAAAATTACCATCAACAACTCATCAACTTTTGAGAATGGCTCATCATTTTTTAAAATGATTCATGGGGGATGAAGTTACAGATTACAACGTTAACAATAATTCACAACATGATGACACATATGGCACAGATATCAAAGACATGGTATTTGAATCTGTTACTTGTCTGGTCATCATATTTTGGTTTTATGATGTGTCAATGAATATCTAACATTCACAAGTCACAAATAATTACACATGCTTGTACAAGTTATAATCTTAATTTTATTTATGATTGATCACAACTGAAGATCAGGCAGACCAGTATAGATGTGTTACAAATTCTGCGCACTAGTTATCAAATGTTTCGCTAGCTAGACTAACACCCCATTCTGTTCCTCAGTTTCTGTAGTGTTGTTTCTTGTGCTAGTGGGATATGAGATCAATGTCTGAAGCACATCCATCTGTCCAACATTATATTTCATTCACTCATCAGGGTTGTTTCTTGTGCTAATGTGATGTGAGATATCAATCCACTTATCAGGGTTGTTTTATGTGCTCGTGTGATGTAAGGTATCATCAATCCACTTATCAGGGCAGTTTTATGTGCTCGTCTGATGTAAGGTATCATCAATCCACTTATCAGGGCAGTTTTATGTGCTAGTGTGATGTGAGGTACCATCGATCCACTTATCAGAGTTAATTTTATGTGCTAGTTTGAGGTATCATCGATCCACTTATCAGGGTTGTTTTATGTGCTAGTTTGAGGTATCATCAATCCACTTATCAGAGCAGTGTGATGTGATGTACCATCACTCCACTTAGAAGGGCAGTTTCATGTGCTAGTGTGATGTGAGGTATCTCTGATCCACTTATAAGGGTTGTTTCATGTGCTAATGTTATGTGAGGTATCATCAATCCACTTATCAGGGTTGTTTCATGTGCTAGTGTTGTGTGAGGTATCATTAATACACTTATTGGAGTTGTTTTATGTGCTAGTGTGATGTGAGGTACCATCAATCCACTTATCAGGGTAGTGTCATGTGCTAGTGTGATGTGAGGTACCATCAATCCACCTATCAGGGCTGTTTCATGTGCTAGTGTGAGGTATCATCAATCCACTTATCAGGTTGTTTCATGTGCAAGTGTGAGGTATCATCAACCCACTTATCAGAGTTGTTTTATGTGCTAGTGTGATGTGAGGTATCATCAATCCACTTATCAGGGTAGTGTCATGTGCTAGTGTGATGTGAGGTACCATCAATCCACCTATCAGGGCTGTTTCATGAGCTAGTGTGAGGTACCATCAAACTACTTATCAGGGTAGTGCCATGTGCTAGCATGATGCAAGGTATCATTAATCCACTTATCAGCGTTCCTTCATGTGCTAGTGTGAGGTATCATCAATCCACTTATCAGTATTGTGTGATGTGCGGTATCCAATTGATATAAACTGGTATCTACTCATCAGAGTTGCTATTGTGTGGGGTAAATGAGAGGAAAGTTTATGTATTGTCCCTGTTCAGCCTACAGCTCTCCCTCAACTTCAATAGTCCCGTGATGTTCTAGAAGCAAACAGTGTTAAGATGTGAAAGGATAGCCAGGATGCCACCAGCGCATGAGCTTGATGGAGATGACATCATCCAACACAACCACAGCGTCTGATGCATTTTGGCTGACACTGATGCTGTTGTCAAAGTGCAGACGCAGCCGATGATGACGAAACCCACTACTCAACGTCACATAAACCTGAAGAATAAATTGTTTCCTAATTAGCATCGTGACTCAACTATTCTGTAATGTAAGCATGAAGTATTATGTAATGTAAGCATCAAGTGTTTTGTAATGTAAGCATGAAGCATCCTATATATAAAATCCCAGCTTTTTCTGTCAGTGCGTAACGCTAAGGGATGCAACTTTGGTTGAAAGTTAGACATTAATTGTATTGTTTCCCTTATATCTACTCTCCCAAAAATAGTAACACTTACCAAAGAAGAATGCGCAAATGACGGTGTGCATGAACAGTTTGATTATACTGTATGGAAAAAAGTCAACAACACAACTGACAAACAGTACATGAACTTGAGACAGGAAGATTGGAGATCCATGATTTAAGTTGTACCAGATTAAAATAACAGAAAATCAAGATGCTCTTCTGTCATGTTCAGACTCTTAACGTCAGATGTAAAACAAATATTTCTGGTTTTTAAAAATACTTTTGAATAAGTAAAATTGCCGTTAGGTATTGGTGCTTTTGAATTTAATTCCTGTCTTATGACGGGCTTTTACACTAGTTTTGTAATAAAAGCATGAAGAATGTCAGCAATGTGAAAGAAGAATATTGTAACAATGTCAGCAATGAGGATATAGAATTTTGTAATACAGGCAATGAGAAAGTAATATTTCTGTAATTTTGTAACGTGAATAATGCGAACAAAGAATTGTGTAAAATATTCAATAGATCAAAGAAGCTTGTAATGTGAGCAAAGAAAATATTTATGTGAACATAAAGCTGGAAGTATTTTATAACGTAAACATGAAGATTAAAACAAAAAATCCAGAATAAAACTCAAACTCATTTGCAATGTGCGCTTGAAAAATGAAATATTGCACGATGTCAGAAAATAGAACGATACACTTTGTAATATAAGTGTAGAGCTAATGAAGAAGAAATGATTTTCTGTACACCAGTTACTCTGATGCCGTGAATTTTGTTGAAGCATCATCATGGAATCTCCTTCAGTCTTCACAACCCCTTTAGCAGTTGCCTATTTAGTTTGTTGAACAGACAAAATGTGTATGTCCTGTCTAGCTAAACAAGAAGCAACTTTTAAATGAAACTCTGATGTTATGTAACTGACCTGATTCAGCAATAACCCCATAACAGCAGCCACTGACGCAAAATGACAGCATGTAACCTGCAAAACTGAGCATCCTTCTTCAGGGTTGTAGAATAGATCGTTGTAGCCTGGATAACAGATGAGTATGAAGATGTCAGGTCAGTGGAGTCAAAAGTTCAATAGAACTAACTCTAAGGGTGTTCATCTAAAAATATTCTAGAAACATACACAATAACGTCTGTGGCCTAATGGATATGAACGCAGTTTCATAATCCAGATATACCAGGTTCGAAACCTGCTGCAGGCGGTTTGGTAGCAGATCGCTTTGTGTGGATTTTTAACAATGGTATAAGCGCCGTACCGTTCAGAAAGCAATGGCAAACTACTGAATGAAAAAAATTGCCTAGAAAAATCACAAAACAGCCAATAAAAGCTGGGGTTGATTGCCACGTCCTGTAAAGGATAAGCAACTAACTTAACTATACCACAGGCATCTCTATACACAATAACAGCTGTGCTACATCATACATGACTATTAAAGTACACTATACCACAGGCACACAGCGGACTGATCATCCGCTTGCTAGTCACATTGATTACGGAAACAACAATTAATGTTCTGTTGTACCAATAAACGCCTTTAGGTGTAACGGAACAACGGATAATTTCTTGTTGCCCTAAGACGCCACAAGGCGTAATGGCACAGACTGCTTGGTCGGTCGATGGCTAAGGACGGAAGAAGAAGAAGAATAACACAGGCATCTCTGTATACACAATAACAGCTGTGCTATATCATACATGACTATTAAAGTACGCTATACCACAGGCATCTCTGTATACACAATAACAGCTGTGCTATATCATACATGACTATTAAAGTACGCTATACCACAGGCATCTCTGTATACACAATAACAGCTGTGCTATATCATACATGACTATTAAAGTACGCTATACCACAGGCATCTCTGTATACACAATAACAGCTGTGCTATATCATACATGACTATTAAAGTACGCTATACCACAGGCATCTCTGTATACACAATAACAGCTGTGCTATATCATACATGACTATTAAAGTACACTATACCACAGGCATCTCTGTATACACAATAACAGCTGTGCTATATCATACATGACTATTAAAGTACACTATACCACAGGCATCTCTGTATACACAATAACAGCTGTGCTATATCATACATGACTATTAAAGTACGCTATACCACAGGCATCTCTGTATACACAATAACAGCTGTGCTATATCATACATGACTATTAAAGTACACTATACCACAGGCATCTCTGTATACACAATAACAGCTGTGCTATATCATACATGACTATTAAAGTACGCTATACCACAGGCATCTCTGTATACACATAGCTGTGTATAGTGCATACATGGCTTCCTATAGCAGGCATCTCTGTATACACACACTGTGCTATATCATATGACTATTAAAGTACATTTTACCACAGGCATCCTTGTTTACACAATAACAGCTGTGCTATTTTATGGCCACAAACAGCTGTGCTATATCATACATGACTATTAAAGTCTATACCCAGCATCTCTGTATACACAATAAACAGCTGTGCATATCATACATGACTATTAAGGTACGCTATACCACAGGCATCTCTGTATACACAATAACAGCTGTGCTATATCGTGACTATTAAAGTACCGACCACATCATCTGTATACATACCTATTTATAATCGCTGTGCTATATCATACATGACTATTCAAGTACATATATACAGGCATCTCTTGTATAACAATAACAGCTGTGCTATATTCCCAATATAAAGTAACTATACCACAGGCATCTCTGTATACACAATAACAGCTGGCTTATCATGACTTATTAAAGTACACTTTTTTGTTTTAACAGCTATATCATACATGACTATTAAAGTACACTATACCACAGGCATCTCTGTATACACAATAACAGCTGTGCTATATCATACATGACTATTAAAGTACACTATACCACAGGCATCTCTGTATACACAATAACAGCTGTGCTATATCATACATGACTATTAAAGTACACTATACCACAGGCATCTCTGTATACACAATAACAGCTGTGCTATATCATACATGACTATTAAAGTACACTATACCACAGGCATCTCTGTATACACAATAACAGCTGTGCTATATCATACATGACTATTAAAGTACACTATACCACAGGCATCTCTGTATACACAATAACAGCTGTGCTATATCATACATGACTATTAAAGTACACAATAACAGCTGTGCTATATCATACATGACTTTTAAAGTACACTATACCACAGGCATCTCTGTATACACAATAATAGCTGTGCTATATCATACATGACTATTAAAGTACACAATAACAGCTGTGCTATATCATACATGACTATTAAAGTACACTATACCACAGGCATCTCTGTATACACAATAACAGCTGTTATTGTGTATATACACAATAACAGCTGTGCTATATCATACATGACTATTAAAGTACACTATACCACAGGCATCTCTGTATACACAATAACAGCTGTGCTATATCATACATGACTATTAAAGTACACTATACCACAGGCATCTCTGTATACACAATAACAGCTGTGCTATATCATACATGACTATTAAAGTACACTATACCACAGGCATCTCTGTATACACAATAACAGCTGTGCTATATCATACATGACTATTAAAGTACACTATACCACAGGCATCTCTGTATACACAATAACAGCTGTGCTATATCATACATACCCACAGGACTATTAAAGTACACTATACCACAGGCATCTCTGTATACACAATAACAGCTGTGCTATATCATACATGACTATTAAAGTACACTATACCACAGGCATCTCTGTATACACAATAACAGCTGTGCTATATCATACATGACTATTAAACAGGGTTCATAGCAAATTTCTTCAAGCATTTTCCAGGCTTTTTCAGGTCCAGCACGTGATTTTCAAGGATGGGAAACTCTAATATTTTCCTCATCTAATTTTCTCAGATATAATTATCACTTTGCTGACCAGCAATCCGGAGCATTACCGTCTCCCATTACCAAGGGTGTTTGCAGATTTCTTTAAAAAGAACATTTTTTTTTTTTAAAAATTCATAAAAGATTGAAAAACAGACATCTTTTCCCAGTTTTTAGCGAATTTGTTCAACGTCAGCGCAATAAAATGTTAGTGACATGGATGTCAATGAATAAAATAAGCTTGATTGACATATTGATTTAATGATTAACGTATATCAACATAAAAGGCTAATAAAATTGTGAATAAAATGCAAAAAAAAAAACTATTTTTCGTGTTTGTCTTTTTTGAATGTATTCTGCGTCTGTGGCATGACAATGAGCGTTTGTAAATGTTTGAGTAGCTACGTACCTCTAGTTGGAGTCTGAGCCGCTTCCTTTATTAACTGGGATTGAAGTTGTAGCTGTAGGCCTCTGCAAGAGTCTTTGTCTGGATCGTTGATAATCCTTGACTGTGTGGTATAACTTGAAGCAGAATATCAGGCATAGAGGTACATTGCAATCTGGGCAGTACATGCAAGTCTGGCTTCTGTTCCCTGCAGCCTTACATACTTTACAGTCTGGTTTGTACCTTGTCCTTTCATATTTATCAATGAAGTGGTGCTCAGTAAGTCGTGTTGTTGTGACCTGTGGTTTTGAAGGTGTCACATTACGTCGAAGAATAGCAGGTTCAATAAGTCATACTGACATCCTGATCTTTGCTTTGATCTTTTTTTGTAGAGTTGGCAGTGTTGTAGGATATGTGCCCATTGACCAGGGCAGTTTCAACTAAGAAATGATATAAAAATAGGATATGTGTGGGTAGGGGTAGCTTGCACCTAGTTGGCTGAAGTAGTCGACACCTCCCATACTTTTGCTGTATTTTTCTGCAAGCAAAGGCTTCTGAATTGTTCTGCCCTAAAGAATTTGTCTTTCTGTCTTGTTTATATTATCATTGGAGTGAACAGTAGATATAAGGTTAAATCTTTTCATATCATGCCAGGTGACTGTCGGCATGCCTTATCTTCTGTCGCACAAAACACAGGATGATTTGTCTTTTTCAATGCTACAGGAAAATGCTTCCTATTTTCAGCTACTGTTCCAAATGCACCAATCTGAATTTCAGGTCTTGAAATAAAGCTGAAGGCTGAATAAAAAACTACCACAGAAAGGAATATGTCCCTTGTTGCGTATGAAATTTGAATTAAAACTATGGTGACTTTTCACTGAAAAAAGAGTCCAAATAATCTCAGCTCTGAGAGTTTCTTCCTTGGTCACAAATGATGTCACATCTGTAGGTCTCCTAATAGTGTTATATGTTTTTGACGTGTCCGAGGGAATAGTGTTAGATAGTTTTGATGTTTCTGAGGGAAAAACTGCTCCTTAGGGTTGTGTTCTTTTCTGTTTAAAAAACAAACAAAAAATGGAACACACAAATAACTTATAAGTAGGCCTAAGCTATGTATATTTACCAAGTCAAAGTTCTAAACGCATGAATAATATAGTCAAACAATATTTAACTAGAACAAAAGTTAATATATAGTAATTGGGAGGGTGAAGGTATGATGATATCCTTATAACACTTATGATAAGTGAAAATCTATTAAATATCTAACTGGAAACATCAGGCCTTTACACACACACACACACCCCCTCCCCATCTTTACTATTTTTGTTTGATTTTTTTTTTTTGGGGTTTGTTTTGTTTTATCGTTTCTGTTTGTTTCGATTAAAAAAAAAATTTTTTAAATTATTTTTAAAATTTTAAATAACATAGGTCTATGCACAAAATTGGTAATTTTCATTTATTCTAATTACAGTGATTTGACAGATGTGACGCCATTTTCATGTATCGGCGGTTATTCATGTTATCTGGAATTGAAAACATGTAGGCCTAGGCATATCCTAATTATAACCCTGCAGAGCAGAACGGGATATGTCTCTTCATCATAAATATAATGAAAAAGCATTCAAAATATATTTATTTCCCAAAAATGTGGTGAAATGAACAGTGGGACACGTCTGCTAACAGAGTAGGCTATAGGATATGGAATCGCCATCAATTTCTATTCTTGACCATCTCAAACTGTGTCAAACATATTCTCGTAAGCAGTTGTAAACCAAGAAATTTCATTCAAACACTAATTTTGGCCATGGTTAAAAATACCTGTAAATAGGCCTACATTGTAAATTACGGCCGCAAGTACAGTAGGCCTATCTATAAACCGCACTTAGCCTATGTAAATATGTTTTATAAATGAATTTATTACTTACCTCAGTTGAAATGAACGATTTAATACAACATGAATGCGTAGAGACAAGTTCTTGGTGTTGTTGTTGTTTTGTTTTTTTTTAAGTTTTGGCGAAGCGCGTTCCGTTCAACCTAGTCGGTTATATTAGGGCGCATATCCAAATATAAAAGGCCCTTAGGTCTGAGGTTATAAACACATTTTTTCCCAGTCGTGGGTTTTTGCTCCGCAGTGAATATGTGTAGTTATGTGTTCTTTCGTAGCAGTTAGGGTTAGGTTTAGTATTAGGGTTTGGATTTGGGTTAGCGTTAACCCTAATCCTAACCTTAATACTAAATCTAACCCTAACTGTTACGATACAAGACATAACTACACATATTCACTGCGGAGCAAAAACCCACGAGTAATAGGAAATTACCGCTTTCGAGTAACAACAGACACGCACGCTAAAAATAAATCTGCTTCACATCGTTAACGCAATTCGCCGAAAACGCAAATCGCCGAAAACACGACCCGCCGAAAACGTCTGGAAATGGATTTTGTGCCCAAAGGGAAGTAAAAATTCTGCGGTAACTGAAGTTTAACGAAAAATACCATCAATAACCGAAAAATGGAAAACTTCCGATTTTTAATATTTTTTCAAGGTCCGATGCGGGGAAATTCAAGGCTGTTAGCCATTTTTCCAGGCTTTTCAAGGCCTGGAATTTTTTTTCTTCGTTTTCCAGGTTTTTCAAGGTCGCTACGAACCCTGATTAAAGTACACTATACCACAGGCATCTCTGTATACACAATAACAGCTGTGCTATATCATACATGACTATTAAAGTACACTATACCACAGGCATCTCTGTATACACAATAACAGCTGTGCTATATCATACATGACTATTAAAGTACGCTATACCACAGGCATCTCTGTATACACAATAACAGCTGTGCTATATCATACATGACTATCAAAGTACACTATACCACAGGCATCTCTGTATACACAATAACAGCTGTGCTATATCATACATGACTATTAAAGTACACTATACCACAGGCCTCTCTGTGTACACAATAACAGCTGTGATATATCATACATGACTATTAAAGTACACAATAACAGCTGTGCTATATCATACAGGACTATTAAAGTACACAATAACAGCCGTGCTATATCACACATGACTATTAAAGTACACAATAACAGCTGTGCTATATCATACATGACTATTAAAGTACACAATAACAGCTGTGCTATATCATACATGACTATTAAAGTACACAATAACAGCTGTGCTACATCATACATGACTATTAAAGTACACAATAACAGCGGTGCTATATCATACATGACTATTAAAGTACACAATAACAGCTGTGCTATATCATACATGACTATTAAAGTACACAATAACAGCTGTGCTATAATAATAATAATAGCCCCTTCAGTCATAACTGACTATGGGAATGCGCCCCTGAGGTGACAGCCGTCAGCTGCTTATTTTCCTGGTGCTCCTTTCGACGTTTTCTCCCCCTCCTCTGCTTGTTGTGTGAGCCTCTCTTCGCCCAATCTGAGTTGGCGCCGTAAATAGCATCGCCACTTAGTGCGATTGGCAGCTTCATCCTCCCATGTTGCTGGATCCATGTCCAGTGCCCTCATATCTCTCTTGCACACATCTTTGAACCTCAGCTGTGGTCGCCCAACTGTTCTCCTGCCATCTGCTAATTGTTCGTAGAAGATATCTTTGTGCTATATCATACATGACTATTAAAGTACACAATAGCAGCTGTGCTATATCATACATGACTATTAAAGTACACAATAACAGCTGTGCTATATCATACATGACTATTAAAGTACACAATAACAGCTGTGCTATATCATACATGACTATTAAAGTACACAATAACAGCTGTGCTATATCGCACATGACGATTAAAGTACACAATAACAGCTGTGCTATATCATACATGACTATTAAAGTACACAATAACAGCTGTGCTATATCATACATGACTATTAAAGTACACAATAACAGCTGTGCTATATCACACATGACTATTAAAGTACACAATAACAGCTGTGCTATATCATACATGACTATTAAAGTACACAATAACAGATGTGCTATATCATACATGACTATTAAAGTACACAATAACAGCTGTGCTATATCATACATGACTATTAAAAAACTGCCAGAGAAACCACCACAAGAACACATGACGGCTTCCTGTAAGAGGGGCAGCCACGGTTGTGTCTCCATGCTCCATAAGGTGGCAACAAGGTTAAATAATGATGATAAAACTATACTACAATGGCTACATTACTACAGAAGATGATCATGATGATAAAACTATACTACAATGGCTACGTTACTACAGAAGATGATCATGATGATAAAAGTATGCTACAATGGCTACATTACTAGATGGCTATCATGAACGGGAAGTATCAAAGATGATCATGATGATAAAGTATGTACTACACGTATACTGGATGATAAAAGTATGCTACAATGGCTACATTACTACAGAAGATGATCATGATGATAAAAGTATGCTACAATGGCTACATTACTAAAGAAGATGATCACGATGATAAAAGTATGCTACAATGGTTACATTACTACAGAAGATGATCACGGTGATAAAACTATACTACAATGGCTACATTACTACAGAAGATGATCATGATGATAAAACTATGCTACAATGGCTTCATTACTACAGAAGATAATCATGATGATAAAAGTATGCTACAATGGCTACATGATGATAAAAGTATGCTACAATGGCTACATTACTACAGAAGATGATCACGATGATAAAAGTATGCTACAATGGCTACATTACTACAGAAGATGATCACAATGATAAAAGTATGCTACAATGGCTACATTACTACAGAAGATGATCACGATGATAAAAGTATGCTACAATGGCTACATTACTACAGAAGATGATCACGATGATAAAAGTATGCTACAATGGGTACATTACTACAGAAGATGATCATGATGATAAAACTATACTACAATGGCTACATTACTACAGAAGATGATCATGATGATAAAACTATGCTACAATGGCTACATTACTACAGAAGATGATCATGATGATAAAAGTATGCTACAATGGCTACATTACTACAGAAGATGATCACGATGATAAAAGTATGCTACAATGGCTACATTACTACAGAAGATGATCACGATGATAAAAGTATGCTACAATGGCTACATTACTACAGAAGATGATCACGATGTAAAAGTATGCTACAATGGCTACATTACTACAGAAGATGATCATGATGATAAAAGTATGCTACAATGGCTACATTACTACAGAAGATGATCATGATGATAAAAGTATGCTACAATGGCTACATTACTACAGAAGATGATCATGATGATAAAAGTATGCTACAATGGCTACATTACTACAGAAGATGATCACGATGATAAAAGTATGCTACAATGGCTACATTACTACAGAAGATGATCATGATGATAAAAGTATGCTACAATGGCTACATTACTACAGAAGATGATCATGATGATAAAAGTATGCTACAATGGCTACATTACTACAGAAGATGATCATGATGATAAAAGTATGCTACAATGGCTACATTACTACAGAAGATGATCATGATTATAAAAGTATACTACAATGGCGACATTACTACAGAAGATGATCATGATGATAAAAGTATGCTACAATGGCTACATTACTACAGAAGATGATCATGATGATAAAAGTATGCTACAATGGCTACATTACTACAGAAGATGATCATGATGATAAAAGTATGCTACAATGGCTACAATACTACAGAAGGTGATCATGATGATAAAAGTATACTACAATGGCTACATTACTACAGAAGATGATCATGATGATAAAAGTATACTACAATGGCTACATTACTACAGAAGATGATCATGATGATAAAAGTATACTACAATGGCTACATTACTACAGAAGATGATCATGATGATAAAAGTATACTACAATGGCTACATTACTACAGAAGATGATCATGATGATAAAAGTATACTACAATGGCTACATTACTACAGAAGATGATCATGATGATAAAAGTATGCTACAATGGCTACATTACTACAGAAGATGATCATGATAAAAGTATACTACAATGGCTACATTACTACAGAAGATGATCATGATAAAAGTATACAACAATTGAACAACACATTTAAGATGCTAACAATAAAAAGATAAATAAGGATGACCTGTACAGGCGTATGCACACATGAAGTTTACTAGACAGCAGACAGATGCAGTCCATGTATCTTCTGTCCATATATCTTCTGTCCATGTATCTTCTGTCCATATATCATGTAGTCCATGTATCTTCTGTCCATACATCATGTAGTCCATGTATCTTCTGTCCATATATCATGTAGTCCATGTATCTTGTCCATGTATCATGTAGTCCATGTATCTTCTGTCCATGTATCTTCTGTCCACGTTATGGTAAAAAAAAAAAGATAAAGGATCCCTTTACATGCCCATTGAGGCATATTGGGAATATGGTGTTAGGCCCATATTTTCTTGACCATCGACACACTAGGGGTGATGTGGTCAACATGATGCCGGCAGCCTTAACCTTCCCAGAGTTGCTGTGGTACCCAATTCATGAGGCATGAATTGCATACCAGCCATTTGCGGTCTAAAAAATCCCACCTCAACTGGGAATCGAACCATGGACCAATGAGGTAGGAAGCTAGTGCACTAACTATTGCGCTACCGCGGCTCTCCACGTTATGCGGAGGTGGAATACACTGTAACAATGGACACAGTTTGAGGGTGGAAAAAGAGAAATAAGATATTGGACAGTTGAGCATCGTGGTATGGTCAAAAGTCATCAACAAAATTGACTAACATCGCTTGGAACAGGAAGGTGTGCACAGACATGACACTTAAAAAGAATATGCTTATAAGTACGTAAGTACGTAAATACAATATATGATAAAATATTACCATGATAAACATCCAGTTTGCTTGCTGGCCGATGACTAGTCAGTATCTTTAGTGATGGTTTCTGAAATTTGAAACAAAACTGCCAGCCTTTTGGTGCGGGCTGATGCCAAGCTAGCAGACATCTGTGACCTAGAGAATCAAAATGGTTACATTACAGATGTTCACACAATAATATGACAAATGGATCGTAGATGGTCATTAATTTGTTTTTCACAATGTTTCTTTTTTTTGTTCCTGAACACTTTGACCACAAGGTCATGTTCGCCACTGTGTGCTACAGCCAGACTTTCATTCCTGAACACTTTGACCACAAGGTCATGTTTGCCACTGTGTGCTACAGCCAGACTTTCAGGATGTTCAGAATTGACAAGTCACATTGTTCGTTAAAGTGAGTTCAAATTATGTGACTTATCCTGTTTTCATTTACTGGAGATCACAGTGTTCCCATATGTTAGGAAAAAGTCATGAATAATGCTTCACCAATAAATGGTACAGAATGTATCTGTCGCCTGTAGCATTTTTGGCAGCTAAAAAGGGATGTCTATATATATATTTGACTCTCAAAGTCTACATTTTAAGGGGAATGGTATCACCCCCGCAGTTGGCCACATAGTGATAAGGGGACATAGGTACAATGATAAGTGGAGGTACATATGATAAGTAGAGGCCTTATAGTTAAAAGTGGAGGTACATATGATAAGTAAAGGCCTTAGAGTAAAAAGTGGAGATATAGTAAAGGTCTTGGAGTGAAAAGTGGAGGTACATATGATAAGTAAAGGCCTTAGAGTGAAAAGTGGAGGTATGTATGAGTAAAGGCCTTAGAGTTAAAAGTGGAGGTACGTATGATAAGTAAAGGCCTTAGAGTGAAACATGGAGGTACATAGAGTGAAAAGTGGAGGTATATATGATAAGTAAAGGCCTTAGAGTAGAAAATGGAAGTACATATGATAAATAAAGGTCTCAGCGTGAAAAGTGGAAGTATATATGATAAGTAAAGGTCTTAGAGTGGAAAGTGGAGGTACATATGATAAGTAAATGCCTTTGAGTGGAAAGTAGAGGTACTTAGAGTGAAAAGTGAAGGAACATGATAAGTAAGGGCCTTAGAGTGAAAAGTGGAGGTATATATGATAAGTAAAGGCCTTAGAGTGAAAAGTGGAGGTACATATGATATGTAAAGGCCTTAGAGTGAAACGTGGAGGTACATATGATAATTAAATGTCTTAGAGTGAAAAGTGGAGTTACATATGAAAAGTAAATGTCTTAGAGTGAAAAGTGGAGGCACATATGATAAGTAAACGCCTTAGAGTGAAAAGTGAAGGTACATATAATAAGTAGAGGCCTTAGAGTGAAAAGTCGAGGTACATGTAGTGAAATGTGGAGGTACATATGATAAGTAGAGGCCTTAGAGTGAAAAGTGGAGGCACTTGCAGTGAAAAATGGAGGGACATGTAACGGGAAGGGTGTAGATACAGACCAGGTGCTATCCAAATGTCCAGACTGTAGCCATAAAAAAAATTATAGGCTAACCCGAGATTCTAATTGCTGCCATCAACTTCAAAGTAATCCCCTTGGGAGTTGACACAACAATCCCAGAGCCATCCCCACTGCTGAAAGCACCTCTAGAATGTAATTTTTAGGGTGTTGTTTAGCACCTGCTATTCCACTTCAATCTCTTCCATGTTATTGAATATTTGTTCCTACAACTAAATCTTCATTTTATGGATCAGAAACAAGTCACAGTGAGCTAAATCAGGGTTAGGGATGGTAGGGAATACTGCCATGTTTCCAACCAAAAACTGTTGCACAGACAGAGCAGTGTAAGCTGTTCTCTTGTCAGGATGTACCACTTGTCTGGATGTTTCCAACCAAAAACTGTTGCACAGACAGAGCAGTGTAAGCTGTTCTCTTGTCAGAATGCACCACTTGTCTGGATGTTTCCAACCAAAAACTGTTGCACAGACAGAGCAGTGTAAGCTGTTCTCTTGTCAGGATGCACCACTTGTCTGGATGTTTACATCTCACATCCTCCCCCAAACGCCTCAGGACTTTGTTGTAGAAATGTTGATTCACCATTTGACCTGTGGACTATTCCCTCCACATCAAAGAAATAGTTCAGTATGCCCTTGTCCTTGACCGGTGGTTGTGGTGATGATGGACACTTCCAATGGGACTACTGCTGCTTGGTTTCAGGCCGTGGCTGTCTTTCATCACCAGTGACGATCTTGGAAAGAAAGTTTCGGTTAATTTTGGCCTGCTCTTCAAGTTCCACACACACTCAGCCAATGTCACCTCTAGTTATGAGTCAGTAAGTCGGGCACAAATTTGGCAATTACTTGCCTCATGCATAGCTTCTCCATGAGAATTTGTCAGCATGCACCTTATGACAGGCCCATGGTGATGTTGATGCCATGGATGGTTCACCGATGGTCTTTGTGGATGACCTGTTGAACTTCTTCCTCATTTTTAGTTGTTCTGCTGGCTGACCAGAACATTTGGAACTTTTAACCCATGTCTGCAGCATGATAAGCGCTCAACAGTCAGGATTCTGCCCACAGAGTTGCCACCAAATGCTTGCTTAAATATTTCATTGGTCTCTGACATGAAGAGACCAACTTGAAGTAAAACTTAATGCAGACATGCTGCTCCTTCAAGTCTGCCGTTTCACTTCACTTGTGAATCGCAGAATGCTGCTGATTGCACCATACAAAAATGGTTGTGAAATAGGAACATGTGCATGCACTAACACAAAACTTGACACATTGCTTCAGAAAGGAAGTCTTCAGCACTTTTTAACAGTGCAAGTACTATCTTAATTCTGGTTTCAAGATTTTCTTTAAAAATTTTAAAGACGACGAGAAATCTTTGACCATTCCATTTGTCCCACACTGTCTATTCCCTAGAATCCGCTTTTTTTTTCCAGTGTATTAAAAATGTAAATAAACATATAGTTTATTGTCAAGACTAGTAATATTGTGGATTTATCACCATCAGCATATGGATCATAATACTAGCAATATCAAGACTCATTATCTAGGAGTACGACCACAACAAAGACTAGCTGACATAAACCCACCATAACACCTGTAACAGGTTAAGTTCCCTTTAATAATTATGCACACAATGAAGCCACACACGGCTAGAAATACATATGCAATACAATGCAACAGAAATGCCAATATCACTTGCAATAATCAACAACTCAATCTATCAGTATCAAAACTCGCGGGTATGTCATACTGAGTAAACAACACAATCACTTTCGCTCACCGGCTAAGTCCTGCACTATGATAACGCCATACTTAACTACAAATGACTTCTCATCAATGAATTACGAAAGAATGCTGCTAGAAACAACACCACTGTTCTAGACATATGTAAACTAAACTTGACCACATGAATAAATGACAAGCACCCTCAAAGAACAACTATGGCATCCATAATCCCAGCAAAATGCTGAAAGGGAACAACACAGCGACCTCTCCGGTCGATAGCCAGAAACTCCACTAACTTTCCCTGCCAGAATTCGGGCGCACTTCCTTCCAGGTCACATGACCAAAACAGGTTTTAAATTTGTGTCAGGGTTGTCACTCTTCAGCGTGACCAACTTAATATTATGTCGCACATATATACTGTGACATCCACCCACCCCCTTAAGAAAGAAAACAAAGTTTTCTTCCACCGGAGGAGTCACGCCTAACCCCTTTCGGAGTATGGACGAACAAAATGCCAAGGCGGCACCTCCTCATCTACCTGGAGAATGCCAAAGTTGTCCAATACCATTGTCGTTCGTGCCTTCTCACCCCATGTACTAAATACAGTATGAGAATGAACTAATCATCCCAGGTACTGGTACATTAAGCCTACCTTGCCGTGGTTGGAGAGCTTGAGCGCCTCAATGATCCCGGGAGCTATGCCGGCGGGAGTTTTACTCCTGGCAGGGTCACCCAAGCCGGACAGGTCCTGGGTGAGGGGCCAGACTAAATGGGCTGAGGAGTGGGTGGAACCCTATAGGTGTAGATGCAGAACCCACCGGCGAGTGGTACATGCTCTGGTCTGCACCAATCCACCCCCACTTCATGGGTTAAATGCTTTCTTGCCTCATTCTTCACTGTTTGTCGTCTATCACGCCCATGGCGACCGTTGCCTCAATTGGCTGTGTGTGGTGTACCCGGAAACGGGGCCTCCCAGTACTGAGGCAAAGTTAAGTCCCCGATGTCACTTATCGGTGCAGAATTGAGAGAGATGGCTGAGCATCACAATCCCTCCTGTGTTGCAGCATGATGAGAACCCAGCATTGCACACTGAGCTTGGGGGGATCACTTGGGCACCAGACTTAATACTGGCTCTTGACTGGATGGCCGCATGCAGGAGATTTCTACAATGGAGGGTTGGC
The DNA here is from genome assembly GCA_024509875.1 of Oreohelix idahoensis. NCBI lineage: Eukaryota > Metazoa > Mollusca > Gastropoda > Stylommatophora > Oreohelicidae > Oreohelix > Oreohelix idahoensis. Next base: position 51,478 of record JAMPIV010001514.1, read on the forward strand.
AGGTGGTGGGTATCGGGAAGTGGCTCTGTGCAGGACGTGAGGATTCCTTGGGAGAGCCCCGAACCAGAGCACAGCATTGTGCAAGCTCTGCATAGTTGGAGAGCCCCCTGGATGACGGGGAATGCACAGTGTGCTACCCCACCTATCCCCAACTGCTAACTTAGAACCAGAAGTGGGGTCCTCTGTATGCGTGCCAGGCCAGGATAAAATGCCTGGGAAAGAGACTGGAGCTCAGAACTCCCTAACTCAAAGTTGCAGGATGGCAGAAAAGCCACGGGAAAGACAGGGCTATTTTGAAGATAACGCAACCATATTTTCACCATACGAGCTCGGACGCCGCCTCGGTAAACAAGGTCCGCGCAGAGCAGTGACACCCCCAGGCTGCTTGCGAATAGTCTACTACTGGGAACATAAACAGATTAGGGATGAGCCCACTCTCCCGTTGAACAGGTGCTAAAGTCGTAGATACTGGGCCAGAAGGCGCACCGGAAACCACAGTATCATGCAACTCGCTTTTTTTTTTTTCTATGGAGAGTACACCGTCAAATAAATCTCGTTCTGGTGCTCGCCCTGTGGAGCTCCACCAGGCAGGTGCAGTGCCGGGCTCTGAGCCTCGACAGAGCCCACCCTCAGCTACTGGAGGACCCTCTAGACCGTCTTGTGGAGTCAACAGACGGCGGAGGAGAACTACTGACCAAAACAAAACAGAAAAAGAGAAACCCAGAGTGCCACTTGTCATGATGCACTGGAATGCAGAGGGAGTGAACAGCAAGCAGGCTGGATACAGCAAAAAGACAGAGCTGGAAAACATCTTGTATGAGAAGCAAGTCAGTGTTTGCTGTATCCAAGAGACTCACTTGAAAGCAGATCAAACCTTTAAAATAAGGGGATATCAATGCTTCAGATCCGACAGACAAGATAGACGAAAAGGAGGAGTACTTACTCTTGTAAGGAATAACATTCCTGCACACGAAAGGAAAACCTTCATGGATGGAGCAGAATATCAGCTGCTGCAGATAAAGGTAGACAAGATGGAAATAGAACTCCTGAACTATTACTGTCCGAACAACAAACCCCTGAGTCTCAGCTCTATACAGGTACCAGCCACCAACTTTATAGCAGTTGGAGACTTTAATAGCCACTCCCAGAGCTGGGGCTATAACCATCTGGATCACAGAGGTGAAGAGGTTGAAACTTGGCAAGATGATCACTCCCTAATCCTAGTCAATAATGCCACAGATACTCCTACCTTCTACTCCAGAGGATGGCACACAACCTCAACACCAGATCTTGCCTTCTCCACACCAGATATAGCTGGATCTATTAGTAGAGAAGTAGGAGACCAACTAGGGGGAAGCGACCATCGCCCAATCTTTCTTACTGTCCAGAGTGCAACTCTCAGTACAGGCCCAGCCATTACAAGATGGAACTACAAAAAAGCCAACTGGGGTTTATTCAGGCATCAGGTGAACACGCTGCTGTCTACCCTCAAGGTACAGAACAGAGACATTAATGAAGTGGTAAAAGACTTCAACAGATGCATACTACAAGCTGCAAAAGAAACCATTCCCAAAGGATGCCGGCGTAACTACATACCATACTGGTCCAGCACACTCCAAGAACGTCAGGAAGCTATGGACAAGGCTAGAAAGGACGCAGAGTCTCAGCCTTCACTTGAAACTCACAACAAATGGAAAAAGGCTGTAGCAGAGTTTCAGAGAACAAAGCTAGAAGAAAAGCGGAAAAGCTGGAGAACTAAAACGGCATCGCTGAACCTTGAGAAAGACGGCAGGAAACTTTGGAGATTAGTCAAGTCTCTAAATGAAGAGCATTCCTCACCAAGGCAGACTATCACATTGGATGAAGGTGGCAAACTTTTCAGAGGAAAACAAGCTGCAGACTTGTTTGCTAGAAGATACAGTTCAGAAAGCAACTTACCCATTAACATAGACCATCAGAGAGAGATAAGAAAAGAAATACTGGCAACCATGGGACAGACAGATACTCCTGCCCCAATGAGGGAACCCATCACACTAGGAGAACTACAGAAGGCTATTTCCAAGCTTAAGTTTCAAAAGTCACCCGGCCCAGACAAAATCAGCAACGAAATGCTAGTAAATCTGAGCTCAGCAGCAAAGACAAAACTGCTTGAGATATTCAACCACAGCTGGTTGAAAGGAACGGTACCCCAAGTATGGAGAGAAGCCATCACAATACCCATACTAAAGAAAGGGAAATGTAAGACCGAGGCTGCAAGTTACCGGCCAATCAGTCTCACAAGCTGTGTTGGGAAGACTATGGAGCGAATAGTCAACCACAGATTGAAATGGTATTTAGAGTCTGAGCAGATCCTGGTGCCGGAACAAGCTGGATTTAGAGAATGCTACAGTATAGAAGACCAAGTTACTTACTTGTCTCAAGCAATAGAAGATGCCTTCCAGGAGAAGAAAAAGGTCCTAACGATCTGGGTCGACTTCAAGCAGGCCTTTGACAAGGTGTGGAAAGATGGCCTCATTGCAAAACTTAGGAGAAGTGGAATCCAAGGCAACATGATGAAATGGATCCAGTCATACTTGCATAACAGGAGAACTAGAGTCACTCTTGACGGTCTGCAGAGCAGCAGAAAAGTGTTGCTCCATCAGGGGGTACCTCAAGGAGGAGTAATTTCCCCAACACTCTTCCTTGTTTACATCAATGACCTGGTGAAAGATCTCCCTGCAGGAGTTAAAGCTGCCTTATATGCAGATGACCTAGTACTCTGGTGCGCTGATGAAAATGTCACCACAGCAAATTATAGAATGCAGCGGGCAGCAGACATGCTAGTGTCATGGGCAGAGAAATGGCTTATCACAATAAACACAGACAAAACCTCCACAACACTGTTCTCCCTCGCCCCCAAGGACAAATCAGCTAACATACACCTAGGGACAACCGTGATCAAGGAAGAAAGCTACCCCACCTATCTTGGGGTGACATTTGACCAAAGGCTTACATGGAATAAGCATATTGAAAATGCAGAAGGAAAGGCCCGAAGACGACTAGGCATACTCAGAAAATTAGCAGGTACCAACTGGGGAGCAAATGAACGAAATCTAAAGAAGATTTATAATGGAGTAATAAGACCACACTTAGAGTTTAGCTCAGCAGCATGGTCATCAGCTGCTAACTCACATCTGCAGTCTTTGGACAAGGTGCAAAATCAAGCTCTCAGGCTCATTACAGGAGCCATGAAAACTACACCAATAACAGAGATGCAGAAGGTTGCTGGATTACAGACATTGTCCCATAGAAGAGACACAAAAACCATGATCCAGATGGAAAAGTACAACAGTATGCCAATGCACCCAATGAAGGCAAGACTAGATGATCTGGCATTGGGACGTCTAAAGCGTAGCAGCTTTGTGCATCGGGGGAAAAGACTTATAAGACAGCATCAAGAAGACCTATCCATGAAGACAACACCACTGAAGCCCACCCTATACCCTGTACCATGGGAGCAGGCCAGCAGTGCCCTCCAAATTAATACAACAGTCAGTGGTCTCACAAGTGGATGTGAGTATAATGATCTGCAAAAACGAACTGCTACATTGAGTATGATCCAAGAAAGCTATCCCGATCAATCATGGATACATGCCTATACAGATGGATCAGCAACTAATGCTGTTAGGAATGGAGGTGCCGGTATCTTTATCTCATATCCTGACAACCACTATGAGACTAGGCACATTCCCACTGGTAAATTCTGTTCCAACTATACAGCTGAGGTTCAAGCTCTAGAGCAAGCTGCAAATATGATTTATAACACCAACTCTGACTGCCACCAGGTAGTCATCCTCACAGATGCACTGTCTGTCCTGCAAGCTCTCAAGGGTGGTAAACTCCCGCATCTGAGAAATGAACTAAACAAGGTAGCTGCCAAAAAGAGAACCATACTTCAGTGGGTACCATCTCATTGTGGTGTACCCGGAAATGAAAAGGCAGATAAACTTGCAAAAAAGGGAGGAGAATGTGAACAAGAAGATAATGAAGTCACATACTTTGAGAAAAAGAGAGCTATCCAGACTATCAGAAGAGAACAGAACCAACCCAAAGACGACTATCACACTCTCGACCGGCAGGGACAGACAACTATTTTTCGACTCAGGACAGGGCATAACAAACTGAATAAACACATGCACAAGCTACGATTGTCTGCTTCACCACTGTGCACATGTGGATTAAACGAACAAACTGCTGAGCATGTTCTACAGGACTGTCCTCTGTATGACCAGTTAAGAAAGATATACTGGCCGAATGACTCAACACTAAACTCAAAGCTATATGGAGTTAAAGAGGAACTTCAAACAACAGTCGAATTCATCATGAGAACTCGTCTGACGGTGTAATCATCAAAGATGCGATCGCAAGAAGAAGAAGAAGAAGAATGTACTCCCTGAATAGGTAAAATAGTAAAGTTGAATTGCTGCAGCAATAATGCCCAGCGTGTCAACTTAGCACTGGTGGATTTAGCCGACTGCAAAAATAGCAGTGGTTTGTGATCTGTTTGGAGGAAAAAATGCACCCCCAACAGGTATCGTGCCAGCTTAGCCTTTAGCACGCTGCTGTCGACCACAGTCGACGAAGGTAACCTATGTTCTGCACGCTGGAGGCGACTGCTGTCGACTGCGGATATCATCGTTTCTAGCATTATGAATTGTGTACACATGATTTCCAGCCCCGGATGTTAAGTTGTAATGTTATTTGCAAAAGAGTTAGCTTCCGTTTCCGATCTAAAAAAAGTGATGGGTGTATCCGCGTTTATTTTTTGTAAATTTTTAAAATCGAAATTAATCGGCATCGAACACGCAGCCATTTTCGCTCTAATTTTATTGGATTCTGACGCCATGCAGTGGGGATGAGATTTTTGTCTTTATAAGCGCTGATATCGGTTCTCAGAATATGTTTGATGGCCGAGATGGAAACGAAAGTAGAATGGCATTGCTAGTATGTATAATTTTAAGGGTTAGGTTTATCGGAAAGGTTTAGGGTTACGGCCGAATGTCACTGCTGACGAGGGCGTTTGTTGCTTTGCTACTGATGATGGGTGTAACGAAAAGATCGTCATTTGATTTGTATTGGTCTATTGGTCAAATGACTTTCATTGAGATGCAAGGGATATGGACTCTTCGTTTGTTGGTTATTTTTTTTTAAATTTTTTTAAAAATTTTAAAATTAAAAAAAATTTTTTTTTTTATTTTTTAAAATTTTTTTCTCGTTTTTTTCATCTTTGCTTTCCTCTTTTCCTATCACATCTTCTTCTTCTTCTTCTTCTTGCGATCGCATCTTTGATGATTACACCGTCAGACGAGTTCTCATGATGAATTCGACTGTTGTTTGAAGTTCCTCTTTAACTCCATATAGCTTTGAGTTTAGTGTTGAGTCATTGGGCCAGTATATCTTTCTTAACTGGTCATACAGAGGACAGTCCTGTAGAACATGCTCAGCAGTTTGTTCGTTTAATCCACATGTGCACAGTGGTGAAGCAGACAATCGTAGCTTGTGCATGTGTTTATTCAGTTTGTTATGCCCTGTCCTGAGTCGAAAAATAGTTATCTGTCCCTGCCGGTCGAGAGTGTGATAGTCGTCTTTGGGTTGGTTCTGTTCTCTTCTGATAGTCTGGATAGCTCTCTTTTTCTCAAAGTATGTGACTTCATTATCTTCTTGTTCACATTCTCCTCCCTTTTTTGCAAGTTTATCTGCCTTTTCATTTCCGGGTACACCACAATGAGATGGTACCCACTGAAGTATGGTTCTCTTTTTGGCAGCTACCTTGTTTAGTTCATTTCTCAGATGCGGGAGTTTACCACCCTTGAGAGCTTGCAGGACAGACAGTGCATCTGTGAGGATGACTACCTGGTGGCAGTCAGAGTTGGTGTTATAAATCATATTTGCAGCTTGCTCTAGAGCTTGAACCTCAGCTGTATAGTTGGAACAGAATTTACCAGTGGGAATGTGCCTAGTCTCATAGTGGTTGTCAGGATATGAGATAAAGATACCGGCACCTCCATTCCTAACAGCATTAGTTGCTGATCCATCTGTATAGGCATGTATCCATGATTGATCGGGATAGCTTTCTTGGATCATACTCAATGTAGCAGTTCGTTTTTGCAGATCATTATACTCACATCCACTTGTGAGACCACTGACTGATGTATTAATTTGGAGGGCACTGCTGGCCTGCTCCCATGGTACAGGGTATAGGGTGGGCTTCAGTGGTGTTGTCTTCATGGATAGGTCTTCTTGATGCTGTCTTATAAGTCTTTTTCCCCGATGCACAAAGCTGCTACGCTTTAGAAGTCCCAATGCCAGATCATGTAGTCTTGCCTTCATTGGGTGCATTGGCATACTGTTGTACTTTTCCATCTGGATCATGGTTTTTTGTGTCTCTTCTATGGGACAATGTCTGTAATCCAGCAACCTTCTGCATCTCTGTTATTGGTGTAGTTTTCATGGCTCCTGTAATGAGCCTGAGAGCTTGATTTTGCACCTTGTCCAAAGACTGCAGATGTGAGTTAGCAGCTGATGACCATGCTGCTGAGCTAAACTCTAAGTGTGGTCTTATTACTCCATTATAAATCTTCTTTAGATTTCGTTCATTTGCTCCCCAGTTGGTGCCTGCTAATTTTCTGAGTATGCCTAGTCGTCTTCGGGCCTTTCCTTCTGCATTTTCAATATGCTTATTCCATGTAAGCCTTTGGTCAAATGTCACCCCAAGATAGGTGGGGTAGCTTTCTTCCTTGATCACAGTTGTCCTTAGGTGTATGTTAGCTGATTTGTCCTTGGGGGCGAGGGAGAACAGTGTTGTGGAGGTTTTGTCTGTGTTTATTGTGATAAGCCATTTCTCTGCCCATGACACTAGCATGTCTGCTGCCCGCTGCATTCTATAATTTGCTGTGGTGACATTTTCATCAGCGCACCAGAGTACTAGGTCATCTGCATATAAGGCAGCTTTAACTCCTGCAGGGAGATCTTTCACCAGGTCATTGATGTAAACAAGGAAGAGTGTTGGGGAAATTACTCCTCCTTGAGGTACCCCCTGATGGAGCAACACTTTTCTGCTCTGCAGACCGTCAAGAGTGACTCTAGTTCTCCTGTTATGCAAGTATGACTGGATCCATTTCATCATGTTGCCTTGGATTCCACTTCTCCTAAGTTTTGCAATGAGGCCATCTTTCCACACTTAACTGTGCCTCAGTACTGGGAGGCCCCATTTCCGGGTACACCACACACAGCCAATTGAGGCAACGGTCACCGTGGGCGTGTCTTCAGTGGGGAAGTTGTGGAGTCTTCCTGTCCATGTTCTTGCACATCCTAACACTGCCCGCAAGACATCGGAGGTTTGGAGAGTGGCCTTCTCTGCTTTTTTGAGCCGGGGTGGGCTCCCCGGGCAAGTCTCGATGGGGATCGGGACGTGTCCACGCGCCAGTGGGCCCAGCATCGGCCGCATCTGATGGAGGACTTGCTCTGCCAGGTTTGATGTGGATTTCCTACCGCCCCGGGTAGAAGCCAGAAGTGTACTGTGCCAGCTCAGGGGGAGATAAAGGGGGTGTTTCTGCGTCTCCTTGTGATACGTAGCCAAGGTAGGGCTCACAGTGCTCTTTCAACGCCACCAAATTGCCTGCTGGTTACGCCGAGTTCTCCGAGGCTCTAGGCATGTGACCAAGAGTTGAAGGCAATAGGATCGTCAAGTCCTGAGTCTCTGTGCCTGTACGATGGGTTCCGATCTTCAGGGAGCAGTCCACACTCGTTCCCACTCCCAAGACTTGTTCAGTATCCATCTGGCTCCTTCCCACCCACAGAGGGCGTGTACGGTGTAGTGCACCGGTTTTATTATCGAGGTTTGCTCCTCTAGATCCGTTGTGTTTAGCCTGAGGATTCGCACCCTCAGTTACCAGGACTACCTCGAGGAGGGTGTGGCTCTTCACCACGCACAACGATCTTGGGGTATGAGAGGTTTTGCTAGGCCAAGAGACTAACACCGCAATGGTCGCTCCTTTCATGAACAAGAATTCACTAGGCCTAGGGTGAAGCAAGGGGGGAAACCCACTACCCACAACACCAGCACATCATACCCCCTGTCTGTAAAAGACTTTGCCCCCCTATCACATCTAACATGTACACAAACAAATTTTATATCATCAGATTCATCATTCATTTAATTATAAAAATTCCAAAAATTATAGCAATTGACCAAGAAACACAAAAACTATAGACATTACAAGGCACCCACTATTTTTTTTTTTTTTTTTTTTCTTAACCAGCGGCACTTAGGCTTTCAGCCCTTCGGCCCAATGACATGTCATTGCGAGGCTGGGGAACCTGAGGACTTTCCTTCCAACCCGGTCAGGAGCTTCGCTCCTTCCCATCCACAGAGGGTTTATCACAAGAGCCGTTCAGGCTATTCAGTCAAATTTCCGGCCGTAAACATTTCTTCAAACGCCGACGCCCGGGTTTGAACCATGAACACCTGGTCGCCAGTACAACGCCGAAGCCATTACACCAGCGCGGCTCCCAGGCACCCACTATAAAAACGGGGCGTTGTGAAAAAGAATGCAGCTGCAGGAGCATAGTTTTGGGAAAAGAATGCAGCGAGCTAAAGGTTAGACACTGCCCAGACAATCGCAAGGCACTCTCTCTCAATCGTAGAGTATCTAGTTTCTGCTGGCAACAACTTTCGACTGACATACATTGTAAAGCATAACATATTACAACATAAACATGTATTGCAAAGCATCACATGATATCAACAAGTTTACAATACTCAGATATTCATATCAGAATAGAACTGGGGGCATGAGTCAGACTCTAAGGTTCAGTTCGCATGAACCAAAACATCTTACTGAACACGAACTCGAAATCTAACCCTAGCTATTGCTGGACTATTAGGAGATGGTTCTGAAGCAAGGACATATGTTTCTGCCTAAATGCCTTACGCGTACCCCAACTATTCGCAAAAGTCACCCGAGCCATTTTGGTATTGTCGCGCAACGACAATACCTCCACGAATCTAACCAGTGCGACCTCATCAAACACTCTTCTGAGTGTGCGCCAACTCGCACTCAGGGGAATGTTACGCACCCAAACTGTGCGATCACTAGCTTTCGGACCCTTGAATAGGTTCCTACTGCTCCTAATCATGTCATTTGGTACTTGCCGCGACCCGCGTCTACAATGTACCTTCTGGTCATCCCCCTTGGGAGTTTGATGATGCTGAGCCTCTGCTCCAGCCAGACCCACGGCACTATGCACTCCGCATACATTGCCGACGATTAAATCGGCAATAGGATCCTCGAGTATGAACGCGTTCACTCTCCCCGTTATGAACGGAGTGTCCACATTGATACATGCTTGGGGGTAAGACTCCACTTTGCCCCCGAACGTGGTGCACTTTACCGTTTTGCCTGTAAGGCAGGAGTCGTCGATACATGACCGACGCACCCCAATTGTGGTGCACCCACTGTCCCTTAACACCCGGACTGGTCTATTCTCCACCTTGCCTCCATGGAGCATCACCTTACCAGCCTCATGGACTGCCGATAGACATGGTGCTGCATGCGTGCATTGAAGCACTACCCTTTCGTTCGCGTGAAACAGAGGGCGACACCCCGCACAGTCCTCACTATTAATTGTGTCCAACACAAACGCGGAATTCGCGTGTTCTATCGGGGTGGGACACCTGTCAGCGCAATGATTCTTGCCACCACAATTGGCACACATGCGCTCTTTCTTCTTCTCATCGCGTGTACTTTTGTTGGAGCTTTTCGATGACGAAGACCCCGCATCAGAGTCAGAAGATCGACTCTCTGAGGAACCACTCTTCTGCTTGTGATGTTTGGTTTTATACCAAAACCGGTCTTCGTCCCGAGAATCCTCAAAACGTACCTGTTTACGCGCTTGGCGTTCCTCTCCGTCGCTATTACTTCTAAATTGTTGGTTCTGCCAACTCGGCCGACCATTCCTATGAGAACAGAAATTCCCATAATTTCCTCTACGCTGCTGATAGGGACTGGAGGGCCTCTCATACTTCTGCTCTTGTCGCCTGTCTACATTGCCTGACTGATTTCGCCAAGGATGGCGCTGAACTTTGCCGACACTGGCAACTATGTCATCTGACAGACCCGACTTCTAAATGGGTTTGCCTGGATGGGCCAGTACATAATGGTGCCCCAAGGACTCAATGTCCTTTGGTTGACGTTCCTGAAAAAAATGCAACCAACTCACTAGAACACGAGGACAACACTTTGTCTCGTAGCACCAAGTCTAGCATGCCATTATAGTCCTTAGGAATTCCCTCCATTTCAATCCATCTATTTAGCAGGAGCTTTATCTTTGAGATGCACCTGGCATCGCGTTTTTAAAATGCGTCCGGTAACCGTCAGCAGTCAGATGGAACTTCCGGAGCAACCTTTCCTTTACTTTGTCATAATCAGCCCTTTCCTCTAATGGGAGGCTATAAAAGGTCTCCATCGCAGGTGTCGTAAAAATTTTGAATCTGTATGACCCCACGCTCAAATTCCCCGCTCAAAAACTAGCTATAATATTTGAATCTAAAACTAACTATAGTATTTGAATCAGTCTTAGAACTCAGTTAAATTTATCGCCCGATAATATCTAAGTGTAAGGTACAATTTTAACAACCAATCATATTGCTTCTTGGTTCTAGTAGTGATAAAGAAACCTTTTAGACTCGATAACAGTACCTATTTTGTGTTTTTTGACCGAACTATGATATTTTATTTCTAAACAACTAAAGATAGTTAACCAGAAGGAAATATCTCAAATTTTAGCGCTGATATTACTTAAGAGATAAGCAGGAAGATTCCCTCATAAAAATATTTTATTGCAGTGGAAAATCGATTTTTGTGATATTTTCAGATCAGGGTAACACCCAATTTTTTTACTTAAAAATTACCCAGATTGAAAGGCAAAGAAATAACTAATGTGTATCCATATAGAAGTGTAGAGAACAATTGGCCGTTTAACTATCACTTTTAATAATTAAAATTGGTCCAATAATAATTGTAATATAAAATATTTAAAATTAGTCAGATTATACGAACGGGCTGGGAAACGCCTAAGTCAAAAATTCTTAACAATACTTTTTGACTTTGCTCTGATTGGTCGCAGGTATCTCTATAAATAGAAACGGGGACTTAGAAAGCCGCCACTATTATTTGAAAAGATACCGAGCTGAATGAATCTAGCAGACTGTGTATACCAAGTCTTTTGCCGTTCTGACCTGTTAGCAGAACTAGATTCCCATTGAGGCCAGTTCAAATTGTGTGTTTATTGCCTGAGGGTAAGAAAGATATATATTTGTAGATTTTGTTAATTATTAACCTGTGTATACCCGATTATATGTGCAGTGCTGTGTAGAAAAGTGAAACTACAGGATTAATGTGTGTTGCCATACTGATCCAATTGTGAAAGTGTGTAGTTTTACAGACAGGCTCGAAATGGAAAAAAAAATGTGTATAATGTTTGCAAATATGGCACAATTACGACAATAAGTTTTAGTAGGGATTTAAATAAGTAATTTCTTATGGAGTTGCACACTGTTCCAAGATTATGAAATAGATGTACGGGAATTGTTGGTATGAAGTAATCAAGATGTTACATGCTATATAGTACTTACCCTGATTATCGTGCTGAGGACAATCATGGGAGAATGACACTATCATTGAATAGTACCGAAAAAGAATAATTACATGGAACTGGCTGTAGGAAAAGAAATTATATGTCCTGTGCAAATTGTTAGCACAGAAACTGAGAAGGGTAAGATGTGGTGTTATATATGTGTGTGTGTGGTGTCGCAGATACCTACATGGAATGTGGTTATCCTTTCTTCCAGGTTCTGTCTCACCATTGCCACTTAACTGCATTCACTCGTGAGGAAGACGGTGTGTGTCAAGAGCTCCGCATATATTAGGAGCCAGACCCAACTTTTCTCATCAAGAAACTGCAAGTCGGGTGGTCCTAACTTGTCGAGTGAAGTTCAGCAGCCGAACAAGATAAGTCTCAGATAGAGACCATTGAAAGCACATCCAAAAGACTCACCACAATTGAAAATATCCATCAAAATATAAAAACCTTCTATGACGAGATCTAAAGGGCATAGAACATAGCTATAGAAAAACCTACAGTATTGGGATAGTGAAAATTAACATCTAGAAGACCAGAAAGTGTGAATAGTAGCCCCGTGAACAATATTCATCATGGAAGAAGTTTTCCAGTTTATTTATTTTGAGCTGTAAATATCATTTCATTTATTTTGAGTATTCCTGACCTGAAAAGATTGAGGTTCAGGACAATTAAATTGTATATAAAACTTTCTTACAGTCTTGCTTAATAATTTTATTAAAGTTAATTTCTGTTTGGAAGTAATAACTATTCATCATCATCATGTGACGTATTCTTTCCAGAACGTTGTCTCCATTACAGCTGCTCTGAACGCATCACGATTCTGGGCAAGTCGACCTGCATCAGCCAAAGACAAGTTCAGACTCTCTGTGATGTCCTGAGTCCACCGTCGTCTAGGTCGACCCCTTCCCCTTTTTCCAGGGACCATGCCTTCCATCACTGTTTTTTCCAGACTATTATGTCTTTTTATATGACCGAAAAATTTCAGCTTCCTTATTGCGATGGTATTTACCCTAGACAAGTAGCTAAATAAAACTCACCAGTTAATTATTAATCTTTGTGGGATCTTAAGAGGTAGCAGTTAGGGACTCAGAGTACTACATCATCCTTATTCTTTTCTCTGGGAACTTACATAGCTGGACCCCACCTTGATTGTCTATACACCCTTGCTCTTTTTCAGAGAAGGGGGTATTACTTATAAGACCAGTCTCTTATCTGGCACTATCCTGGTATCCTCCGATACACCTATTTGTCCAGGATAGCCTATACTTTAGTAACATCAAAACCTCTTATGACATATTGGGGTCCTGTCCGGGATTTTTCCATTATACCCTGGGGCCTTTACTGTAGAGAATAACAATAAAAGTAATAATAGACCAAGAAAGTCTATAAATAAAATTAATCAAATTGTGGTGATTGGATGAGCGGTCAGTGGATATAATTAATTTGGTTTGTATTTACGGATTGACACCATAGTTGTAATAATTTGTATACGTTTGAAAAAGAATGTCAGACTTGGCCAAATTTAGGTCTGCTACAGTGCAGGTGGCAAAGGACTTTGGTATGAGTGGGGACGCTCTGATTCAGTATGTTACTACTGAATGTGATAAATTTATAGACAGGGAAGATAAGAGGTTAGAAGCAGAAAAAAGATTACAATTAGAAGCTGATAGGGAAGTTAGGAAATTAGAAGCTGATAGGGAAGTTAGGAAATTAGAGGCTGATAGGGAAGCTGAAACTAAGAGATTGCAAATGGAGGCAGAGGAAAAAAGATTGCAAAGGGAGGCAGAGGAAAGGAGATTGCAAATGGAGGCTGAAAAAGAGGATAAGAGATTGCAGATGGAGGCTGAAAAAAGAAGAAAGAAGACAGGTTGAACGAACGAACGAACGAACGAACTTTATTTTTGAAGGGTAAAGAATTGGGCACGCAGGCCCGTCTAACATTCTGCCCTTCCACTCTCATTAATCTTGCATACTATATCCTTTCAGCAGGAAAGGTTGTGGAAAGGGAGGCAGAGGAAAAACGTTTGCAAAGAGAACTTGAGTTGAGGTTGAAAGAAATGGAACGTGAAGGACATGTTGCAGTAAATGGAAGCAGCCCAACTACCTCTGACACTAGTGTAAGTCAGGGTGCCTCAAATTCAGCCATGAATTTCCCCTTAGACCCATTTGTAGAGAAGGAGGATGACACTGAATCATTTCTAAATAGATATGAAAGATTAGCTACTAATTATGGTCTAGAGAAAGAAAAGTGGAGCCTAAAATTATCACAAGAGCTGAGAGGAACTTCTTATGATGTTTTCTCCAAACTAAGTAGATAAGACCAAGAAGATTATGAACTCTTAAAACAAGCCTTGTTAGTCAGATATGAGAAGAATGCTGAATTTTATAGGAAGAAATTTAGAACTACCAAGCTGCTATCGGGAGAGACTTACCACCAATTCTCTGCAAGATTAGAGACCTATTTGGAGAAATGGACTGCTCTGGGGAAAACCCAAGATCTGAAAGAAATGGTTATGATGGAGCAGTTAAGAGAGTCCATGGCTCCAGACTTGAGAAAATTTCTCATGGAACAGGTGCAGAGAGGTTTGGGGAGATTCTCAATGTTGCTGAGAGATATCAAGCAGCTCAGAAAGAAGTAGCTGGAGTTAAGAAGAAACAAGGAGAAAGTAATAGAACCCCACAAGACCAAGATGAGTATAATAATAAGGATCAACCACATAGATACAAAGTTATGACAAACCTAAATTTAATCCAAAAGACAAAAACCCTCAGGTACAGGATAAAAGATCCTATCGACAAAGTGATAAGTGGTGCAAAATTTGCCGTATGAGCAACCACAATACAATTGAATGTGGTAGGAAAGTTCCTCCATATCACGCTGCATGCATGATAACAGTGGGAAACAAGGGAAAGAAGGAACTGTCTACAGGGCAGCATGAATTTCATCTTCCCCCCATCTGTGAAGAAGTAGTATGTAATGGTACGAACGTTAAGTGCCTTTATGATTCAGGATTGGAATATGACTCAGTTGTGAGTGCAACTCTGGTGCGCCCTGACCAGTATACCACAGGCAAAGTGGAGATACAAGGGGCATTAAAAGGAACAGCCACCATGACACTTCCCGTAGCCAAGATCAATGTCAAGACTAGGTACGTGGAAGGAGTGATCAGTGCAGCAGTGTGTGATGATCCTAATTACCCGCTGGTGTTAGGAAAGAAATATGTCTTCTTAGGGAACCCATTAAAACCTGTGATCATGGCGACACTCCAGACCAGGTCAAGCCCTATGAAGGAGGAGGGACCACCACTCAATATTCATCCGAGAGAGATGAAAAAGGCCCAGGCAAAAGATAAATCATTAAAACCTTGCTTTGGCAAATTGCCAAACAGCCATAACACCCCTAAGAAAGGAGAATTTTATTTGCAGGATGGACTGCTTTACAGGAAAGCTGGAGCAGGAACCAAGGGATGTGGACAGTTAGTACTGCCATTTTCATATAGGGACAAAGTTATGGAAATAGAACATGTTGCATCACACGGTGGACAAAGGAAAATTGGTACCACATGTCAAAGAGCATCTGTGGACTATTAGTGGCCAGGCGTAGCTGGGGACATTGCCCAGTATGTAAAAGCTTGTGACCAATGTAGAAAGGTGACATCCCCAAGTTGGGAAAATAATCAGGACCTAGAAAAACATTGTGGCAAAAGTAGGCCTAAAAATAAAATTAAACATAACCAGGCAGACATCGTGAATAGGCATGCACCTTCTCCCACCCAGTCTTCCAGAAAGCCAGTGACTATGGCAACTCTTCATATGGTACGCAGAGTACACACAGACCAGTCTCACCTGACACAATGTAGGTCGGATTTCTTGGAACTGGCTAAAAATAGAATGGCTTGTCAGCCAGCATTGAAACCGAAACTGAGGGATTTCCCCAGAAAAGTTGGGAGTGGGCGATTGGCCAATTGGCAAAATGTTCAGCTCGCTTCGACATACAGCTATTAAATTAGCATTATGAAGGGCACCGGCAACAGTGGTAGTTGGCCGGCCCTACACAGTCCAGTGGAAGTATTGTATAGACATGGACTGAGGATATATTATAGCAATGCTACAGGGAGAATTGATTCTTGATGCAGGAATTCATTTCCCCATATATGATATTATTTCGCCAGTGACGTTAAGCTGAGAAAACAGCTGGTGAAAATGGACTCTACCTGAATGGTAGCAAATAAGAGTCACACATGAGTTTTAATAAAGGGTAATATCAGATTCCAGTGAAGCCTGAGATTCGACCTTATCTGGCCTTTAGCACCTCGGAAGGGCACTATAAGTTCAATATGTTGCTTTTTGATTGGATATTACTCCGAGTGTTTAACCAGGCTGATGAGGAAATTACTGGATCCCTCACATAACTCAGCTATCACCACTTTTATAGATCTCCTCCTCATAAATATTGCAGCCTTGAGGAACATCTAAAACCTCTGGACATGTCATTGAACAGACTCAGAGAAGAATAATGGTGAATATTGATTGATAATCAGCACTTGACAGGCAGTAGCACCTGAGATGGTTATTAACACCTCATGCAGTATATACCTGGATCGCATAGGGTTGAGGCAGATTTCTTGAGTAGTGCCTACTTGAACTGACCCACCTGCAGGAAACCAGGATAATACTAAGGCAGAGTAAAGTCAATTTGACATAATTTGAACATGATGGTAATACAGACATGAAAGCTGCACTAGTGGTTCACGCTTTTCTAACGGGGGAGATATGTCGTAAAAATTTTGAATCTGTATGACCCCACGCTCAAATTCCCCGCTCAAAAACTAGCTATAATATTTGAATCTAAAACTAACTATAGTATTTGAATCAGTCTTAGAACCCAGTTAAATTTACCGCCCGATAAGAGGTTGCAAAAAACAGTGCAGCAGGTCCAACAAGGCCAATGGACTACATGGGAAGGAGCCCTGCAGAGGTCCTTGACATGGAATGATATATGGCATATGGCACCTCTTAGGCTCAGCTTTGTTGTTAGATCAATGTATGACCTGCTGCCGTCAGCCACCAACCTTGTGAAATGGGGAAAGTCGGATGATGAGCAGTGCCCCCTGTGCCAAGGGAGGCAGACACTTGAACACGTGCTCTCAGCGTGTAAGGTGTCATTAGGGCAAGGGCGATACACTTGGCGCCATAACAAAGTGCTAAATGAGCTTGCTGCGACAATAGATCTGGCAAGGATGAAGGCGAATAGCAAACCCAGGCCGAGCACCGCAAATACATACTTTCTGAGGGCAGGAAAGTCAGCACACCCCAAACCGAGTAATCCTGGTAGCAGTTTACCATCTCTTCTTGACTGTGCAAACGACTGGGAGATGGCAGTAGACCTACCTGGACGAGGGGCATATCCAGAGAGTATCAGAAAATTGCGGAGACGGCCGGATATAGTGCTTCATTCTTCAGCAATGCTTCAGGTCATACTGATTGAACTGACCGTGCCATTTGAATCCAGATTAGACGAGCAACATTCGTTCAAAGCGGCCAAGTATAGTGATCTGGCCGCGGATCTGAGACATGATGGGTTCACTGCAAGGGTCATGGCTGTTGAAGTGGGCCTAAGAGGGTTTGTGGCTGCATCAGTGTATGATCTATTGAAACTGTTGGGGCTGAGGGGACAGTCGAGAACAAGGGCACTGAAGAGGCTTAGTGAAACTGCCAAAAAGGCATCAGGCTGGCTGTGGAACAACCGCAATGGGCAATGGAAATCGTGACAATAAACGCTGCGGTACAGAAAACACCAGGAATTTTTCTAAGTCCACAATACGCTGAGTTTTTTGGTGTACTAGTGAACGGGCTGTGACTGAGGGGCAACAGGCGGTGTATATTATAGGGGTGTCCAGTGTCAGAATTTCAGTGGCAAACGCGCAGTGGCTAAACTCGTCGGTTTCGTGATGGTGTCTCAGTGTGGGCGACGGAACGAACGGAATAATTTGTCTTCTCTTTATTACTTTCACAACTGCCTCTACGGCTGGCGGAATTGTGGATTAAAGTTGCTACTATAAGTGAAATGGGTTCATTTTTGATACATGACAACAGGAGGCTGAGACGCTTGGGAGTCATGACCCAAGTGGGACCGCCCCCCTTAGAGTGTAAAGGAGTATATTGGGCCGAAACACTTGTCGGAAGGGGGGACTCTTCTGATGATCAGATTGCTTCCTGTTGTATCGCTCTGTGAAGAGTTTCCTATCATAAGCGTAAGGTACAATTTTAACAACCAATCATATTGCTTCTTGGTTCTAGTAGTGATAAAGAAACCTTTTAGACTCGATAACAGTTCCTATTTTGTGTTTTTGACCGAATTATGATATTTTATTTCTAAACAACTAAAGATAGTTAACCAGAAGGAAATATCTCAAATTTTAGTGCTGATATTACTTAAAAGCAGGAAGATTCCCTCATAAAAATATTTTATTGCAGTAGAAAATCGATTTTTGTGATATTTTCAGATCAGGGTAACACCCAATTTTATTACTTAAAAATTACCCAGATTGAAAGGCAAAGAAATAACTAATGTGTATCCATATAGAAGGGTAGAGAACAATTGGCCGTTTAATTATCACTTTTAATAATTAAAATCGGTCCAATACTAACTGTAATATAAAATATTTAAAATTAGTCAGATTATACGAACAGGCTGGGAAACGCCTAAGTCAAAAATTCTTAACAATACTTTTTGACCATGCTCTGATTGGTCGCAGGTATCTCTAAATAGAAACGGGGACTTAGAAAGCCGCCACTATTATTTGAAAAGATACCGAGCTGAATGAATCTAGCAGACTGTGTATACCAAGTCTTTTGCCATTCTGACCTGTTAGCAGAACTAGATTCCCATTGAGGCCAGTTCAGCTTGTGTGTTTATTGCCTGAGGGTAAGTGTTAAGTCATGTTTTATTAATGGGAGTTAGGTGTTAAAGATTTGTATGTATGGGTCGGATTTTTGTACACACGTTAGTTAGCACGCTTTGGTGATGAGATGATTTTTTAGTTGGGGGCTTTATGCTCGGTAATTTTTGAACATAGCTCAACTGAGTAGTTGTTAGTTTATTTTAAAAATAAGATAAAGAAAGTTTTTGAAGGTTCTTAGTGATAGTTTGGGGGAAGAGACGGTTGAGCTAAGCTGTAGTCTCACGCGGTTAGTTTGCGCATGAGTAATTTGTACTGAGCTGTTCCGAGAAGCTGTAATCTCATGACAGTATGTTCCTGGCAGGGCTTCGAGATGGTTGTTCCATCTCGTTAGTGTGTCCAGAAGTTATTATCGAGGGGAATATATTTTTGAAAGTGAAGGGAAGAGTTTCCTTCCAAGATTGATTCTTTTGAGGCCATGGATTGTACCGGCCATTATTATTATGATTCATATTTCCTATGATGGATTTTCCCCTGTGATTGGAATAGATATATTATGCTCAGAGTTGCTGTGTGCAACCGTTTGTGAAATAGTTATTGCATGGATTTACTGTTATACTACTGTGTAGAGAGCTGCTGTGAACTGCGATGTATGCAGTCCTTTTGATGCCGATATTTTTGCTGTAGTACTATGAAATGTGAGCTGCGGGGTTATGCAGCCTATGTACTTCAGATTTTGTACCTGTAACTGAATTACCCGGATTTACTTACCTGATGCCTGATGACCTACTATAGCCTGTCATCTATGATTATATACCTTTGGATTTATGCACGCTGTTATGGACTTATTTACATGTCGCTCCATGATTTGCTATGATGTCTACGTGATTGTGGTGTAAATAAACAGTGTATAACTTTATAGCAGTTCCACTACTCCCTGAACCATCGTTACTGTGTGTGCGTGAGTCCAGAATGGATATTACACCCTTAAAGAACTCTGACATTCGCGTATCTATATATGTACTTGTTTGCTCACTTGTCCGCCACCTGTAAGCCCGACCATACTGACTATGTCATTGTCAGTGACCTGACGTTGTTAAAGAAAATAAACTTTAGCAGTAAGAAAGATATATATTTGTAGATTTTGTTAATTATTAACCTGTGTATACCCGATTATATGTGCAGTGCTGTGTAGAAAAGTGAAACTACAGGATTAATGTGTGTTGCCATACTGACCCAATTGTGAAAGTGTGTAGTTTTACAGACAGGCTCGAAATGGAAAAAAAATGTGTATAATGTTTGCAAATATGGCACAATTACGACAATAAGTTTTAGTAGGGATTTAAATAAGTAATTTCTTATGGAGTTGCACACTGCTCCAAGATTATGAAATAGATGTACGTGAATTGTTGGTATGAAGTAATCAAGATGTTACATGCTATATAGTACTTACCCTGATTATTGTGCTGAGGACAATCATGGGAGAAGGACACTATCATTGAATAGTACTGAAAAAGAATAATTACATGGAACTGGCTATAGGAAAAGAAATTATATGTCCTGTGCAAATTGTTAGCACAGAAACTGAGAAGGGTAAGATGTGGTGTTATATATGTGTGTGTGTGGTGTCACAGATACCTACATGGAATGTGGTTATCCGTTCTTCCAGGTTCTGTCTCACTATTACCACTTAACTGCATTCACTCGTGAGGAAGACGGTGTGTGTCAAGAGCTCCGCATATATTAGGAGCCAGACCCAACTTTTCTCATCAAGAAACTGCAAGTCGGGTGGTCCTAACTTGTCGAGTGAAGTTCAACAGCCGAACAAGATAAGTCTCAGATAGAGACCATTGAAAGCACATCCAAAAGACTCACCACAATTGAAAATATCCATCAAAATATAAAAACCTTTTATGACGAGATCTAAAGGACATAGAACATAGCTATAGAAAAACCTACAGTATTGGGATAGTGAAAATTAACATCTAGAAGAACAGAAAGTGTGAATAGTAGCCCTGTGAACAATATTCATCATGGAAGAAGTTTTCCAGTTTATTTATTTTGAGCTGTAAATATCATTTCATTTATTTTGAGTATTCCTGACCTGAAAAGATTGAGGTTCAGGACAATTAAATTGTATATAAAACTTTCTTACAGTCTTGCTTAATAATTTTATTAAAGTTAATTTCTGTTTGGAAGTAATAACTATTACAATAAACAAATTACCCTAGACAAGTAGCTAAATAAAACTCACCAGTTAATTATTAATCTTTGTGGGATCTTAAGAGGTAGCAGTTAGGGACTCAGAGTACTACATCATCCTTATTCTTTTCTCTGGGAACTTAGCTGGACCCGACCTTGATTGTCTATACACCCTTGCTCTTTTTCAGAGAAGAAGGTATTACTTACAAGACCAGTCTCTTATCTGGCACTGTCCTGGTATCCTCCGATACACCTATTTGTCCAGGATAGCCTATACTTTAGTAACATCAACACCTCTTATGACAGCAGGCCCCACTAGCAGTGTCGATAACAGAGATGGCCACTGATCCCTGTCAGCCTTATAGGCTACGCATTGGGCTTCGAACTAATCGAGGAAAAAATCTAAACTGTCAATTTTATCATTAAAATTCAGCAGACACAGCCTAAAGGGATGATGAGCCTCTCCAGGAGTCGAGTTCTGACCACTCGGACCCACTTCTAATTTCTTCAATTGTATTTCCTTATCCATCATCTTCTCTTCCAGAGCTATTCTCATTCTCTCCTTCTCTAACTCTAACTCTCTCTATCTTCTTTTCTTGCAATTCTCGCTCTATCTTCTTTTCTTCCAATTCTCTATCTTCTTTCAACTTCTTTTCTTTCAATTCGAACTCTCTCTGTTTCCACTCATTTTCTTCTTTCATCTTCCTTTCTTGTAACTCAAATTCTTTCCTTTTTAGCTCTAGCTCTTGAGCTCGAGCATCTCTTAGAGCATTCTGTTTCTCAATCCTCTCCTTCTCCAGAGCTTTTTGGTTCTCCACTGAATAAAATTTTGCTTCAGCAAAATCCATGAGTTCTTTCTGGGTGTACCCACATTCTTTCCCAATCTGAATGAAAGCCTGTAGGTCCATGGTGTACACTTAGAATGCTCACTATTATCTCTGGCTATAGATTTTGCTATACAACTACTCAGTCGTGTATATTTCACTTATATCGCCAGATAACTCTCTGCTTACAAAATATGCAGTAATAATAGTAAATATTGATATCACTACTCCAATATACACCTATATATATGTATGTAAGTATATACCACCTCACCTCTCACTGTATCCACATCATCAACCTTTATCTCTTATAGTATATAGTTTTACTTTGCCACTTGGCTACTGTCTCATTACTGTGAAAATTTGGTCTACCTGACCACTTAGTCTCTGTGATACACTCAAACAAACTTACAATAGTCGACAGTGGTATAATAACAACTGATGAAACTTTCTGGTGCTCTGACACCACTATACCAACTTAGTCACAAATCAGGTTTTTACTTCAAAGTCTGTTTCTGGCACCCACACTGGTGCTATACTCAGATAGTACTTCAATTATAATTAATCTTAATACTCTGTGCTATGCAAGTGTTTCCTATGGCAAAATGAGCGCAACACTGATGAAAGAAACACACACACCACGCTACGAAAACAAAATTCCAGTCACGAGGAACAAGATGATAGACCACGAAGAGAAGAGGTAGATTAATATATACAATGTGTGACTGCGCACAAACGAAAACAAGGGATACCTGTAAACGTATTTACAAAATAGCAAGATGAAACAAGAGAATACACCACTTAAACACAACAAAAGAATTACTGAATGTACATGACAACATAAATACAAACTACACGAATACGCCTAACACCAACAGGGCTTGGAATGTTAAGCAGGGCAGTCGCAGGAAATCCGTCTGCCTAACTCCACCACTAAACAAACACAGCCATAGAGAATCGATCTAATCCAATCTTTTCCCACAAGTAGGCCAAGAATGGATTAGACTCACCACCCTTCCTCCCTTAAACACACAAATATACAATTACACACTAAACTAAACAACAACTACACTCAACAATGAAGTGCTGAAAGCTATCTCCCTCACCAAGCACTAACAGATAACTTCAGTGAAAATAAGCTAAATAAACTATAAGTACAATTATTCTATAATGTATCAAGATATATAAATACTAATACAAACAATGAAAGATCAGATCTAACTAATTATCGATATATATACACACAGCCCAAGTCCTACCCAAAAAGTAGAGAAAAGGAACGGAACAAAAGGAAAGAAAAAACAACAATAAATCAATAAGCAAGATACAAGAAGCAGATAACGAAACAGGACTAACCTACTCTAAAAGATCAGATTCATAGAACAGAAAATTCAGAATTTAGAGAAAGAAGAAAAAACAAATAAGACTTTAACTGAAACCGGCAGACTTCAAGGTAAAGTAGTAATGAAAGACTCAGGTCAGCAAGCTTCAGTCCTTGTTGGCATTCACCCACTGGCAGGGCACATCAGAAGAATGGTATCAGCACGACTTGCACCAGACGTCACTTGGCAAAACTCTGGATAGGTAACGTACTCAGGTGGGTAGAACAGTATGTGAAATGGCACTACTGCAGATATTCACACACCCTGGGATGCCGCCAACATATAGACACTACCTATACCACCAAATAAGGACGAACTAATCTCCTCTGCCGACACACACAGTCAGGCACCAGAGCCCGAGATAATCTCCTCTGCCGACACACATAGTCAGGTACCAGAGCCCACCTAATACCAAACTCAACCCTCTATCTCCGCTGCTCCACCTGGATCACTGTCAATAAATGACTAAGTAGACCTTGAAATAACTCAAACTGTACTGCCTGAAGCAAGCTGTAATCCTACGCTAACACTTTGACACATTTCCAATCATACTTGGGAGCTCTAGAGCAAACATTTACAAAATCGCTTGAGCACCACAGTATCGATGACAAAACTGCAACATATTTACCGATTGAAAATAGCAACTTACACTGAGACGCAGAAACTAGGTCAGTTACCGTAATCGAGGTCAACTGACCGTAAACAGTTCACTCCACAGACTGACAAACACACTGACTTGCCACCGGACGACCGAAAATAACTCACTACCGTGGCTAAGCAGTAAATATGAAGGCGCCAACACACCGTGGCCTACAGCCTTCTAACATTATGTGTGCATAACTCGTTCTGGCCTTAATATAGAAAATATAGACAGTGCGGCCTATACAAAATGAACAAAACCACAGGCCCCACGGCCTTCAGAATAGATGAGCCATCCAGATGTCAAGACTAGTAATATTGTGGATTTATCACCATCAGCATATGGATCATAATACTAGCAATATCAAGACTCATTATCTAGGAGTACGACCACAACAAAGACTAGCTGACATAAACCCACCATAACACCTGTAACAGGTTAAGTTCCCTTTAATAATTATGCACACAATGAAGCCACACACGGCTAGAAATACATATGCAATACAATGCAAAAGAAATGCCAATATCACTTGCAATAATCAACAACTCAATCTATCAGTATCAAAACTCGCGGGTATGTCGTACTGAGTAAACAACACAATCACTTTCGCTCACCGGCTAAGTCCTGCACTATGATAACGCCATACTTAACTACAAATGACTTCTCATCAATGAATTACGAAAGAATGCTGCTAGAAACTACACCACTGTACTAGACATATGTAAACTAAACTTGACCACATGAATAAATGACAAGCACTCTCAAAGAACAACTATGGCATCCATAATCCCAGCAAAATGCTGAAAGAGAACCACACAGCGACCTCTCCGGTCGGTAGCCAGAAACTCCACGAACTTTCCCTGCCAGAATTCGGGCGCATTTCCTTCCAGGTCACATGACCAAAACGGGTTTTAAATTTGTGTCAGGGTTGTCACTCTTCAGCGTGACCAACTTAATATTATGTCGCACATATATATTGTGACATTTATTCATTCCTGCTTGGTTTTATACATCACGTTTTCTGTTTGTTTAGTATTTACTGTTTTATTTATTAGTTTGTACAAACTTCTACCATAAAAATGTGTACATCCTGTGAGTAGTTTATTTTTTTAGCCCCAGACCAGGCACACTTGGGAAGTTAAAGATAAGGATCTACCTTTCAGAAAGAATAGTTTATATTCCAGTTGTCTCTGACTCTGATGATCATACATGGACCCACCTTTCAGACAGTGTGGTACATCTTCCATTGGTCCCCTACTTTGAATATCATACATGGACCCACCTTTCAGACAGTGTGGTTCATCTTCCATTGGTCCCCTAAGCTGATATTAAACATGGACCCACCTTTCAGACAGTGTGGTTCATCTTCCATTGGTCCTCTGCTCTGTACTCTGGTCATCAACGTGGGGTGGAGAAAGAATAAAGAGCGGATAACTCTGGCCCTCAATCCATGTAATCGCTCCATGCTGTGTGGTTTCAAGTGGTTTGGCAAGCTGTCCTTGCGCCTGACATCAAACCTGAAACAGACAACTATGGCTAAGACATTAAAGGGCTTTTGAAGGCCATATGTCCAAGATGTGAATTTCAGAGAAGATCTCTCCATTACAGATTTTTCATAAATGGCTCATTGCTTTCAAAAGCATATTATAAGTCAGTAACCCAGAATTTGAACAAACGAAAACCAAAATATTCCAAAAACTGAAGGTTTTTTTTGCCGACTTTTGGGCGACTTGGGAGCCGCGGTAGCGCTGTGGTTAGCACACTGGCTTCCTAGCTCAGTGGTCCATGGTTCGATCCCCAGTTCAGGTGGGATTTTTTTAGACCACAAACGGCTCTGGGGTTGACCCAGCCTCATAAATTGGGTACCAGAGCAACTCTGGGAAGGTTAAGGCGGCCGGCGTGATGCTGACCACAACACCCCTAGTGTGCCGATGGTCAAGAAAATATGGGCCTAACACCATATTCCCAATATGCCTCAATAGGCGTGTAATGGGATCCTTTACCTTTGGGCGACTTGGGCTATTTTTGGCGATATCTGAAAACCAAAAATATCAGACGATTTCCAAAACACATAGAGAATCCGAACTGTCATAAAATATGTACAAAATCAAAATGGACATTTTTAACCACATGAAAGGTTTTTAACTAAATCACATTTGCTGACAACTTTCAGACCATGTCACAGACTCTAAGAGTGCAAATACATATGACTAAAACGTTATGCCTCAGTGATATCTTTTTTTGTGTGTATAAAGTGAAGAAAATTATGGGTAACTAAAAGTGTTTTTTGCACACTTTTCAATTTTCTAAAAGTTTGCGGCACACCTATCCGACCCCGTGCCTGAATAAAAAAATTACAGTGATATATACTAAATTAAATACACTAATTTGTGGGTACTTTAGAATAAAGAGAACTCTCAATCTATTTTCTTTTAATTGTTTAAAATAATTAGAACATATATTTGACCCAACAAAAAAAATGTTTTTCATACAGAGTGTTTCGTTTTAAGACTGCGATCAGTTGAAATAGAAGCTAACTATTCTTCTTCTATTATTGTAAAATCCAAGTCAGATTAAACAGGCAAAAATGGATTTCTTACCCAGTCGAATCTCTCTGTAGTCAACGATGGACAGTAATATTGGATATTTGCTCCAATGTTTGCAAATGCTCCATTATGAGGGTAGCAATGTCTTGTATATTGTTTTTGGTTACCAGTGGAAACATATCAAGGTTACCCTTCCTAGCTCTGTTTAACCAGATTAATAATCTTGTAATATCATGAAATTTTGAAGTATATTTTTTTTTTTTTTTTCTTAACCAGCGGCACTTGGGCTTTCAGCCCTTCGGCCCAATGTCATGTCATTGCGAGGCTGGGGAACCTGAGGACTTTCCTTCCAACCCGGTCAGGAGCTTCGCTCCTTCCCATCCACAGAGGGTTTATCACAGGAGCCGTTCAGGCTATTCAGTCAAATTTCCGGCCGTAAACATTTCTTCAAACGCCGACGCCCGGGTTTGAACCATGAACACCTGGTCGCCAGTACAACGCCGAAGCCATTACACCAGCGCGGCTCCCTGAAGTATATCTATTTTTGTTCAAAGCAGTTAATAGCTCCAATTACACTGACTAACAAAAAAAAATATTTTTTTTTTCTTTCTCTAACATTTCTATGTTTTTCTGGTCAATTTTAATGCGCTGTTTTTAAATCTGCAAACCGTTTTTCTCTATCAGGTCGGGATCTCTAGAAATACGCAATTGAAGTTTTTTTAACAACGCATACAGTATTACAACATCATTTGTACAAGAAGTATAACAGTTATGTAGGCTTGAATTTCTTTGCAGTCGACTTTCGTCGGTGAATGACATGTGGTACATCGCGATGAAGCATCCAACAGAAATCGGCAAGCATGGTCACATTCCACCGTCCTTGATAACGTGACTCCATTACGGCGATATCTTGATGGAATCGTTCTCCATGTTCATCGCTGACTTCGCCAAGGTTGTCAGGGAAAAAGTCAAGATGCGAATCGAGCAAATGGATTTTGAGGGACATGTTACAGCCCATAATTCTGTATGCATCTTTGCACTGCTTAACAATATGCACATAGTCGACAGATTTGTGATTTCCCAGAAAGTTATCGACGATCGATTTGAATGCCATCCATGCGCGAAGTTCACTACCATGTAACAAGTTCTCGAATTGTTTGTCTGCAATAACTTTCCTAATCTGAGGTCCTACAAAGATACCTTCCTTTATCTTTGCATCGCTAATTTGCGGAAACTTTTCTCGAAGATAAGTGAAAGCTTTGCTCGTTTTATCTAACGCTTTTACGAAATTCTTCATGAGCCCCAACTTTATATGTAACGGTGGTAAAATGATGCTGTCTTTGTTAACTAATGGCTCGTGTATTACATTATGCCCGAGCTGCATACGATCCCTGATAGGCCACACCTTTCTTGCATAATGTTCCTGTCTGTTGCGGCTGTCCCATTCACATAGGAAGCAACAAAATTTAGTATACCCAGTCTGAATGCCCGTGAGAATTGCAATGACCTGTAGGTCTCCACAAATCCGCCATTGGTAGTCATTGTACTTTATTTTTGCCAAAAGTATAGCCATATTGTCATAAGTTTCTTTCATATGAACAGAGTAGGCGACTGGAATTGATGAAAATAAATTTCCATTATGCAATAACACGGCTTTTAGACTAGTCTTGGAAGAGTCGATGAAAAGTCGCCATTCGTTGACTATGTGCTCATGACCGAGGTGCACCATTAGACCTTTTACATCTTTGCAATAGCAAATGTCATCATCCATCTCAAAGTATTGAACAAGTTCTCTGTGTCTATGACGAAATTTAGATATCGGAGTATTGGGCGCTAAAAGATTCCATTCTTTGCGTCGCGAACCGAGTAATTCCGCTTGTCCTTTGGTGAGAGCGAGATCACGTATTAGATCTGAAAGTTCTGAATGGTTAATTAAGTGAACACCATCATTCACCGGTACATAATCCGAGTCAGAATTAGTTTCTAAAGCAGGTAAACTATCACTTTCTGATGGTTCATTCACGTCCAACGGATATTGTTCTGGTGAAACTGGGATCGGACACGTGATTGGATCATGAGGCACTGGTTTCGAAACCGATTCAATATTTGGATAAACCACAGACTTTCTAGTTTTAAAAGTGAAACCATAGATATTTGTCAAGCAGAAGTAACAATCAGTAGCGTGATTTGTCGGTTCACGCCATATTACTGGCACTCCAAAAGGCATCGACTTATGCTTCGGCGATTTTCGTAACCAACCTGCCAATGTATTTGCACAAGTCGAACAAACTGCATTTGGCTTCCAAGATTTATTTGCATCATCAACTTTCGAATCGAAATAAAGTTCATATGCTTTCTTTAGCAATGGTGTAAAGTTTTTCTGGTGAACACGATCGGTAAAATATCCGCACACGTAACAGAACAGATCAGCCGAATTTCTACAACTTCTAGAAGCCATATTTCACTCAGAATTATTTCAAAATACAGTAACTATTTGAAATATAACGTAACATATGTCATGCATCTTTTAGCAGTATTAAAAGTAGAATTATTTTGCATTTTATTAATTTTTAAAAAGTTATATAGTAAAAATGAAACGGAGCAAATAACAGTTTCCCAAAAATATATTTATTCACAAATATCTTAAGAACCCGACGTGATAGAGATAAACGGATTTCAAATTTGAAATCAGCGCAAGAAACTGACCTAAGAACACTTATTCTTATATAAGAAAGAAAAATGTTGTTTGTCAGTGTTATTATTGAATGAATTCAAGCTGTAAAATCTGTTTTTTTAATTGTTATACAGATTTGACATCATTTTACTCCGGGCAAACCCATAGGTGCTCAGTCTCCATCAGTATATGTCGAAGTGTGAATGCTAACTGTTCCCGTTTTATATTACATGATCACTAAAAATATACTTCATTTAGTAAATTGACAAAATTTTTGCGGCACATTTTGATAGGTGTGGCGGCACACTAGTGTGCCACGGCACATCGCTTGAGAAACACTGCTCTAGAAACATATCAAAATAACTCAGTATCAGTAAAATAATTGGAAATGGTTTGAATTGGAAAGTTGTATACAAAAATAAAAAGCCAGAAACCTTTCATATAATCGCCTCCAGAAAGCTGCAGTCATTGTAATAGAGTGGGCTCCCTTGCATATCCTAGAAAATGTTCCAATATCCTCCGGCTGAATGTAGTCAGAGATTAGAAACCATAGATCTTGTGGGTACACGACTCCGTCATGAGAATCTGTCTTCTTATGTCTTTTCTTGTCCTTCCCACCCAGATTTGCTGCTGAGGAAAAAATTTGACTAAATACACAAATTCACACACAGAATAGTCAATGTCAACATTTATACATTTACACTTATTCTCCCAGAGTGAAATTTATCACCACAAAACATCCAAGCCAACTAATTCTCCTGGACTGAAATTTACCCTCACATGACATCTTCAGTCTGGTGATACCTCAGTAACAGTCTTGATTTGTTCATTTCTCACTAGGTCTTTTTATTACTGATTTCCCCATACATCTCATTTGATAGGTTATTTTTGTTTTATTTCCTGCCCTTGGGCTAGTGTCCTAGTCTAATTCAAACATGTTGGTGTAAATTTGTATTTGTGTCTAACTTTCACAGCACCATGCTGGTGTAAATTTGTATTTGTGTCTAACTCTCATAGCTCCATGTTGGTGTAAATTTGTATTGTGTCTAACTCTCATAGCTCCATGTTGGTGTAAATTTGTATTGTGTCTAACTCTCATAGCTCCATGTTGGTAACATGTGTTGAGAACTGACAGATCTAGAGAACTACACAATATAAGTAAAACCGAAAATGACAAGAACACAAATTATTATATAAGGATCAGTGAGGGTATGTCAGGAAAGTGAGCGTCTGGAGATGCTTGTAATGCTTATTGGTGATGGCAGATGAATAGTGAATTGGGTCTCATCCCAGACACCTTGGGCTTTCCCACCCTCCTCCCCCTTATTAACAACATGACAGGTGTGAGACTGCCGCTTTGGGACAGGGGAGGACACACATACATTCACACAGTTTGACAATTTTGATTTACTCTATTTGGAATGACTGGAGGGCAAAATGATGCCACATTCAGATATCGGAAACCAAAAATATATCTTAATTTACTAACACTATTTATACTAATTATGTTGTTTTCTTTTTAATTGCACAAAAAAAAACATGTCGGTATAAATTATTTTGGTGTTTAAGTTTTGTATTTATCAATTGTTTCTCTGTAGTCTTTGGATAATTTTTAACTGAGGTGAGCTGGATGGTCACTTTCTTGGCTACTTGAATTCTCATGTCAAACTGAGTTAAATTTTCTATACGGGGTGAACATACTTCAATGTAAATATATAAATAAATTCTTCCACCAAAGACTCAGACCTAAAATAGTACCTACCCCTAAATAAATTCCTCCACCTAAAATAGTACCTACCCCTAACTGTCTGAGGATCATCATCTTCATTTTCATCTGTTGGATCTTCTATAACAAAGTTTTCTAGATCTATCTCAAACCAACTGAGGTCCTCATCTTCTGTTTCTAGAACTTTCTGTGCACTCACTGTCTTTGGAATAGCTGTAGTTGAGGACAAGAAATGTTTTCATGACAATCTGAGAATCGCAGGAGGGCTTAAATGCCACGTTCTTAGACAAAATATGGCATACTTAACTTTTGGAACTATCATGATCAATAAAATGTAGATAAAATACGATACACTTAACTCTTGTAACTATCATAACATCAATAATATGTAGTTAAAATATGATACACTTAATTCTTGTAACTATCATGATCAATAATATAATAATACCATAATTGCCGCCGTAAGTACGTCGGTCGGTCACATCATGCACAACATCATTTGTGCACTTTACTATTTTCGAGATGGTACATTAACTTTCAGCCACAGCTAAGGGGTGCAACTGTGGTTGAAAGTTAGACAATAATTGTATTGTTTCTCTTATATGTACTCTCCCGAAAATAGAAAAGTGCGCAAATGACGGTGTGCATGAACAGTTTGATTATGGAAAGATTTTAAAAGATGCACGAACAATAACGAGACATGTTGTCATAAAAGAAATGTTAGTTATTTAGTCAATTTCTGGTCCATTAGATCATTATCACTGCTCCACATGTCATTTAGGAAGGTTACTCCATGTCTTAATATTTAATACATCCATATAATTTTCACTAAAATATCTAAAGACGGTCGTCTGCAATGAAATGACCACAGTAGTAATAGTACCATATGTAATACATGTAACAGAAACAACACACTATAATTAAAAACCTGTCAATTTTGACGGGTTATTGCTAGTATATAGATAAAATATATCTTAATTCATGTAACTATCATAACATCAATAATATATAGATAAAATATGATACACTTAAATCTTGTAACGGGACCTAAGATGCGGCAAAAGTGGAATGCAGTCAGCGACCCATAGCTGACTGCTTGTATCAGGGTCAGCGAACCAGAGCTGACCAAGACCCTACTCCACCTCCAAGTGGTGGTCTTGGAAACAGACTGCATCACTGCAGTCTAGCTGAGAGAGTAGGGATCGAAGTGGGAAGGCAAACCCGGTCCTAAAAAATGCTGTGCCGAAGTCGGATGTGTCGGGCCGAAAGGCGCAGATATCGCAGCTTTGCTGTAAACTGCGACACAACGCAGCCAATGTCCTTTTCAGGACGAACGCAGAAGAACTCTTGTAACTATCATGATCAATAATATATAGATAAAATACGATACACTTAATTCTTGTAACTATCATGATCAATAATATATAGATAAAATATGATACACTTAATTCTTGTAACTATCATGATCAATAATATATAGATAAAATATGATACACTTAATTCTTGTAACTATCATGATCAATAATATATAGATAAAATATGATACACTTAAATCTTGTAACTATCATGATCAATAATATATAGATAAAATATGATACACTTAATTCTTGTAACTATCATGATCAATAATATATAGATAAAATACGATACACTTAATTCTTGTAACTATCATGATCAATAATATATAGATAAAATATGATACACTTAATTCTTGTAACTATCATGATCAATAATATATAGATAAAATATGATACACTTAATTCTTGTAACTATCATGATCAATAATATATAGATAAAATACGATACACTTAATTCTTGTAACTATCATGATCAATAATATATAGATAAAATATGATACACTTAATTCTTGTAACTATCATGATCAATAATATATAGATAAAATATGATACACTTAATTCTTGTAACTATCATGATCAATAATATATAGATAAAATATGATACACTTAATTCTTGTAACTATCATGATCAATAATATATAGATAAAATATGATACACTTAATTCTTGTAACTACTATATGAGTAATAAGATGTAGATAAAATGATACACTTCATTCTTGTAACTATCATAACATCAATAATATATAGATAAAATATGACACTTAATTCCTGTCACTATTATATTATAACTAATATGTAGATAAACTATGACTTCTTGAATTTCTGTTTCGTGATCTGTTCCCAGTATTTTGCCTATACTTTACCCATAAATCCTATGAGAAGAAAATAGGATACACTAAGTTCTACAAAATAAAAATTAAATATTTTTTCAGCTGCACATGTTGTTGTTGTTGTTTAACTAGGGCTGCTGAGCTTCTCACTCTTTTGCAGCCAGTACCATGTTGAAGACTCCTTGGTATTATCTACACTGTAGATCTAGGCTTTTCCTGTGGTTTTTCTGCCATTCCGAAATGTGCTGAGTTGAAGTCATGAGCTCCAGTTTCTCCAGCTTCGCTTGCATTTAAAGGATTGTCACATCTGGTCTCAAGCTAGGAGTAAGAAGTGCGTGGCATACTGTGCATTCACCACCATCCAAGGGGGGTTCTCCAACTATGCAGAGCTAAAATACTGTACTCTGATTCTGGGCTTCACCAAGGAATTGTCATGTCCTGCACAGAGCCACTTCTGAGCTTCCCCTACCTATCACTGGGTCCATAGTGAGATCCGTCTGCATGCAGTCAACCAAGTCAAAGCCAACAAATTACACCTAGAACTCAAGGGACTTCTCCAAGCTTAGTGTGCAATGCTGGGTTCTCAACAAGTTTCACCACAGGGGGAATCTCTGGAAGTGTGTGGATGACTTCAAGAGTCATTGAGGATGTAATTAGCCTCACAGACATAGGTTCACTGCCACATAGGTATATTATAGCATTGTGCATAGCTGCTGGTCATATAAGGATGACTCCAGAAATGCCTCCATGCATCAGTAGAACATGTAAGTATCATTTATTCATGACATCAACAACTCCCAGTGCAGTATATGCCTTCTTCAACAAATTTATGATAAGCACATCCAATCCTGTCATCCAATCCTGTCATCCAATCCTGCCATCCAATCCTGTCATCCATTCAAGGTTCTTCCATGTCTTCTTTATCCCTTCTGTCTTTAACTCTCTTCTCCATGTGACCTCCTAAATAAAGGAACTTCTTCCCTCCTGGATGGTTGAGATCAATCTATACCCTTTAGCTCCCATGGAGCATAGGCCTTCAGCAAACACGTGCCAGCAGCTCAAGTTCCTTCCATATCTTCCTCATTATTTTCAATTCTGTCTCCAGTTTTCTTCTCCGTGTGTTTTTTGGTCTACCTCTATCTCTCTTTCCCTGTGGATTCCAGAACAAGAACTGCCTTGTACAGGTTTCCTCAATGTGTGTCCTATCCATCGCCATCGTCTTCTTCTCATCTCTTGTTCCACTGACACTTGTCTAGTTCTTGTCATCAGTTCCACAATGGTGACCTTGTCTTACCATTTTAATCCTTCTATTCTACGCAAGCACCCATTTATGAAAGTCTGTAACTTTTTTGTTGTTGTTTTTGTTGTTCTCCATGTTTCACTGCCATACAATAGGACTGACTTGACATTTGAGTTGAAGATTCTTACTTTCATGTTGGACTTGATTTCTCTTGTTCTCCATATGTTTCCCAATGCAATGAACACTCCTCTCGCTTTTTGTATTCTTATTTTGAAATAACAGTCTGTCCCTCCAAATTTGTCTATACTGCGGCCAAGATATATGCATGATTCTTTGGGCTGGGATCTTTAACGATTAATTAATTGATTAATCGGGTAAAAAAATTAATAGAACAGATTCTAATCAGTTATTACATTTTTAGCAAAGTTTACATTTTTTGCTTAAATGCAAAAGCATTTGCTATGTTATGTTTATGATATAGAAGTATGGTCAATAAGAATAAATTGTTTGGTTGTAACACTTCAGTATTTTCATTTTATTTTCAGGATGATGTTGCCTTATAATAATAATAATAGCCCCTTCAGTCATAACTGACTATGGGAATGCGCCCCTGAGGTGACAGCCCTCAGCTGCTTATTTTCCTGGTGCTCCTTTCGACGTTTTCTCCTCACCTCTGCTTCTTGTGTGAGCCTCTCTTCGCCCAATCTGAGGTGGCGCCGTAAATAGCATCGCCACTTAGTGCGATCGGCAGCTTCATCCTCCCATGTTGCTGGATCCATGTCCAGTGCCCTCATATCTCTCTTGCACACATCTTTGAACCTCAGCTGTAGACGCCCAACTGTTCTCTTGCCATCTACTAATTGTCCGTAGAAGATATCTTTTGGGATGCGACCATCTTCCATGCGGCGAACATGGCCAAGCCAGCGAAGTCTGCGCTGTCTAAGAAGCGTATACATACTTTGAAGGCCAGCACGTGACAACACCTCGACATTTGTCACTTTATCTTTCCACGAGATGCTGAGGATGCGGCGTAGACACCGCAAATGGAAGGTATTGAGCCTTCTTTCTTGCTTAGCATAGATCGTCCAGGTCTCGCTGCCATATAGGAGTGTGCTGGTGACGCAGGCATTATATACCGCAGCTTTGGTCTTCATTGTGTGTTTAGAGTTTCCCCAAACACGCGATGTGAGGCGGGCAAAGGTAGCTGCAGCCTTGCCAATGCGGCTGTCGATTTCTGTATCCAGTGAGAGTTTGTCATTGATGGTAGACCCTAGGTATGTGAAGTGGTGCACCACTGCCAATTCATAGTTATCGATAGTGATAACTGGTGCAGCACCCACATCCTGACTCAGCACATTCGTTTTCTTTAGACTTATTGTGAGGCCAAAGTCCTTGCATGCTTTAGTGAAGCGATTCATCAAGCTCTGAAGCTCCTGCTGGCTTTGAGTGACGACTGCAGCATCATCAGCGAACAACAAGTCTCTTATAGTGACCCTTCTGATTTTTGTTTTTGCCCTCAGCCTTGAAAGATTAAACAGACGGCCATCTGACCTAGTGTGAAGGCATATTCCTTCAGTTGCATCTCTGAACGCATGTTTCAAGAGTAAGGCAAAGAAGATTCCGAAGAGGGTCGGAGCCAGAACACAGCCTTGTTTAACGCCACTTCGTATATCAAAGGGCTGTGACGTGCTTCCAGCATATTGGACTGTTCCCTTCATGCCGTCATGGAATGACTTTATCATTTCCAGCATTTTAGAAGGGCAGCCTATTTTCAGGAGGATTTTAAAGAGTCCATCCCTACTAACCAGGTCGAATGCTTTTGTGAGGTCTATAAAGGCGATATATAATGGTCTTTTCTGCTCTCTTGATTTTTCCTGAAGCTGGCGGAGAGAGAAGATCATGTCTGTTGTTGATCTGCCAGCTCGGAATCCACACTGTGACTCTGGATATATGCGCTCAGCTAACTTGTGTAGTCGCATTAAGATGACTTTGGCAAAAACCTTACCAACAATACTAAGAAGAGAGATGCCTCTGTAGTTATTGCAATCACTTCTGTCTCCTTTATTTTTATACAGTGTTACAATCTTGGCATCACGCATGTCTTGAGGAATAGTTGTCTCTTCCCAGCACTGGGACAGCATCCTATGCAGTGGATGTAATAGCGTACTCTTACAGCATTTGATTAAATCAAGAGGAATCCCATCACTGCCTGGTGCTTTGCCAGAGGCCAAGCTATCAATGGCCATGCTGAGTTCCTCTAATGTTGGTTCGGCATCCAGCTCCTCCATAGTTGGCAGACTGTTGACACCATCAAGGGCTGCAGGCGTAACGGTATTGTCTCTAGCGTAAAGCTCAGAGTAGTGCTCGACCCACCTCTCCATCTGCTTACCCTTATCGGTTAGCTTCTCTCCGCTGATGGTTTTTAGCGGTGCCGTCTTACTTTTATGGGGGCCAAGTGCTTTCTTTATACCGTCATACATTTGTCTAATGTTGCCTGTTTGCGCTGCGATCTGGATGCTCTCACTGAGCTGGAGCCAGTAGTCATTTGCACAGCGTCGAGCAGTTTGTTGAACTTTGCTTCTCATAGCCCTCAGGATCTGTAGGGTTCTGGCACTCGGTGAACGTTTGTATTCATTCATAGCACTGCGCTTAGCTTCAATGACAGGTGCCATCACATCGGATGAAGCATCAAACCAGTCATTTGACGTTGCTGTTTTCTTAACAAAGGTGGCAAGTGCAGTACTTTAAATGGTGTTCCGTAGATGCTCCCAGTTCTCTGTAATAGTATCACCATGCTGAGGGCTACTGAGCACTTTCTCGAAGGTCGCAGTGAATTGAGCGATCATGAAAGGGTCTGACATCTTGCTGGTATCAATGCGTGGTTTCCCTTCATGTCTGACACGATAGAGTTTTCTTGGTTGTGCTCTGATTTTGCAGCAAACCAAGGAGTGATCTGTATCACAGTCTGCACTATGGTATGAGCGCGTGGAGAGCACAGACCTGAGGAGTGGCCTTCTGACGAGAATCAGGTCAAGTTGGTGCCAGTGCTTGGATCGTGGGTGTCTCCATGACACCTTATGCTGGGGTTTTGTCTGAAAGTAGGTGTTGGTCACGCAGAGGTCATGGTGGACGCACAACTCTAAGAGCCGTTGTCCATTTTCATTCATCTTGCCAATACCAAACCTGCCCAGACATGAAGGCCATGAAACATTATCGGCACCCACTCTAGCGTTAAAGTCACCAAGGAGAACAAGCTGTTCTTGCCTAGGTATGCTTTTGATTACTGCTGCTAGATTCTCATAGAACTCATCTTTAGCTTCTGAGGCAGAGTACAGAGTAGGAGCATACACACTGACAAGGGTGATGGGACCTGTGCTAGTTTGCAGGCGGAGCGTTAACAGGCGTTCTGATCCATTCTCGCCTGGTTCAACCATTTTAGTTAGCGATTTTTTGACCGCAAAACCTACTCCGTGTTCTCTAGCTTTATTAAGAT
Organism: Oreohelix idahoensis; assembly: GCA_024509875.1. Classification (NCBI taxonomy): domain Eukaryota; kingdom Metazoa; phylum Mollusca; class Gastropoda; order Stylommatophora; family Oreohelicidae; genus Oreohelix; species Oreohelix idahoensis. Next base: position 88,978 of record JAMPIV010001514.1, read on the forward strand.
CTTTCCCTTGCCAATAAAATGTGTAGTCCTTCTCGCTCACCGTTCCAGAGCCCGCCAGGCGCGTTTCCTGAAGTGCAGCTATATCCACCTGAAGTCGTTTAAGCTCATCATTAATTATGGCTGTCTTCCTTACATCATTTACATCCTGTAGGTTTTCGGATAGTCCAGTCAACATAGTCCGGACGTTCCAGCATCCCAATCTGAGAGTTTGCTTATTTCTATTTTTTCGATAATTGCTTGGTGCAAAATTTTCTGTCCACAGTTCGGGTTTGACCCTAATCCCCATGCACCCAATGGGGAAAGCAGACAGTGGCGGGACAACACCTTATTGACTGGGGGCTGCCCAGCTTGAAGCGGGCGGTAGCTGTCCAGTGAGATCCTAGAACCTCTCCCACTGTCGGAAGTAGCCCCTGGCGCCATGCCCTACGCCAATTGGGCAAAATGCTTATAACCGGTAACTGCTACTTCCCGTGTTTTGCCGACACCTATAGGGTGAAGCTGGAGTGTCCTCTCCAGGGCGCGAGCTTGGGCACAGTTATATGGAGATCAAGCTGTTGCCCATGCAGCATGTTCCCCCTCTCCACACAGCCGGTAGATCCAAAGGAACGGCAGTAGCCGATACAGTTTGGTACCAGCCATGTCGCAGGAGTTGCCAGAATAATGTCGAATCGACATTAGACTGCCTTAGGGACTCCGACTCCGGATTTATCCTCAGGGTTTACTCCCGAAGCCAATTCCATAAATGGATATTCCCACAAGGCAGCGGTGGTTTGAATTCAGAGTTCCTTCTCTTAGATAAGCTACCAACCAAGGATCACGAGCCCTATCTGCCCGAAGCTGCTGGTTTTAAGGCGCCAGTCTCTTGCCTTTGCCCCTTCTCCCGTCAGTGGAAACAGTTCCGCCGGGCTCAAATTGAGCCACACGTGAAGGCCGGGAGCTGGACTTGGTTGTCAGAGGCTGTTTGAGGCGCGTGCCATAGAAGTATTTTATCTGCAGTGAGAGCTTATCCTTAGCCTTATAACAAGCACAATAAATCAAGTACTTGATGATTTTTTAAAAACAATTTATTTATGATTTTTTATAATTGATCAATCTGCTTGAAACTGATCGATTAATCTTTAATTAAAGAAATTCGTTTTATCAATTAAGTTTTTTAAAATCAATCCCAGTCCTAATGATTCTATATCTTATAGTGGTGTTTTTTCAAGTTTATCCTTGTATATGATTCTACATCTTATAGTGGTGTTTTTTCAATTTTATCCTTGTATATGATTCTATATCTTATAGTGGTGTTTCTTCAAGTTTATCCTTGTATATGATTCTATATCTTATAATGGTGTTTCTTCAAGTTTATCCTTGTATATGATTCTATATCTTATAGTGGTGTTTCTTCAAGTTTATCCTTGTATATGATTCTACATCTTATAGTGGTGTTTCTTCAAGTTTATCCTTGTATATGATTCTACATCTTATAGTGGTGTTTCTTCAAGTTTATCCTTGTATATGATTCTACATCTTATAGTGGTGTTTCTTCAAGTTTATCCTTGTATATGATTCTACATCTTATAGTGGTGTTTCTTCAAGTTTATCCTTGTATATGATTCTACATCTTATAATGGTGTTTCTTCAAGTTTAGCCTTGTACGAGTATATGATTCTACATCTAATAGTGGTGTTTCTTCAAGTTTATCCTTGTATATGATTCTACATCTTATAATGGTGTTTCTTCAAGTTTAGCCTTGTACGAGTATATGATTCTACATCTAATAGTGGTGTTTCTTCAAGTTTAGCCTTGTATATGATTCTACATCTAATAGTGGTGTTTCTTCATGTTTAGCCTTGTTATCATTTCCTGCATTTATTCTCATTATTGTTGTATTTTCCCTGTGTATACCCTTCAAAATAAGTTAAGGACCAGTAGGTGAAAATGACCCAAAAATAATAAAAATTATAAAAATTATATTTCATAAGCAATTAATCTGACATTAATTTTTCTCGAACAACAAACATTCAACACGTGCTGCGTGGGCCACCAGCATACCGTGTGGCTAGTGTTTAGCTCAGCATGCACGCTGAAAAAATGCTGCTGAGACACCAAAATGTGGGTGTTTTTAATGATGTCTGAGCATGAAAAAAATACCTGCTATTCCAAAAATGCGTGATGCATGTGGGAGACTATAGTGTTGGTCTTGAGCTGTACTCACAAAATTGTCTTTATAAGCAACACAAGTGCTGCATAACCATTGCACAACAATATGCCTCAACGACGAAAGCTGAGTGTTGTGGATAAAGGAAGAGCCATTGCGTGGTTGCAGGAAGGTCTTACTGTCCGAAATGTCGCTCAGAGGCTTGCATGAAAATAGTGTTGATTGTCACTGATAAGCTTGTCATGTTATATTTTGTTGTGCTGTGTTTTTGTTGTTCATTTTCATTTCACTTTGCACCCTTAATAAAAATGGTCCTTAACTTCTTTTGAAGGGTATATTTTCAGACCCACATGCTGTTACCTTAATTTTGTCTTGCATTTGAATACGGTTATGGGACAGGAGAGCCAAGTCATCTGACTACGATTATGGGACAGAATAGCCAAGTCGTCTGACTACTGTTATGGAACAGAAGAGCCAAGTTATCTGATTACGGTTATGGACCCCTCTGATTGTCTGGTGAAGGCTATGTACCCCTTTAATTGTCCAGTGAAGGCTATGTACCCCTTTAATTGTCTGATGAAGGCTATGTACCCCTTTGATTGTCTGATGAAGGCTATGTATCCCTTTGATTGTCTGATGAAGGCTATGTACCCCTTTGATTGTCTGATGAAGGCTATGTACCCCTTTGATTGTCTGATGAAGGCTATGTACCCCTTTAATTGTCTGATGAAGGCTATGTACCCCATTAACTGTCCAGTGAAAGCTATGGATCCCTTTAATTGTCTGATGAAGGCTACAGGCTCCTTCATGGAAAAAATCTTCATAAAATGCATAATGATAAATTTTACATTTTAGGTTATTTTTAAGGAATAAAGTTAATATGTCATGGTATATTGCCACACACAGGCATATAGCCATTGTTATTTGAGGAGATATGTCTATTTGTGGTAACTCATGTTTTTGCATGATTTTTAACTTGTATTGAACGATGCATATTTAATACATCACCGGTTGTCAATGATGTAACGCGGTCGCGTTAATTTATTCTAATGGCTAATATTCTGGGCCTTTCGTATACTTCATTCGTCCAAGCAAGACGTATTTTTCGAGCTCCTGGAGTTGTGGAGGAATTTGGTACTTTTTATGTGGCATTAATATTTTTCGAAGGCCGCCACTTATTTTTCAACGATCGTTAAGATGGTCCCGAACTCATGAAGAAGTTCTGCACCTTATAAGGAAGTATTTTATTCAAGAAACATAAATTCACGTTTCGGGTCCACATTACTTGGGTGTCCGTGGTTGACACGCACCTATTAGTACAGCGGCCAGAACTGAATAGATGAGATGAATATATTGATGACATTTCACTATGCATGCTTCCATACTTATGGACTGATCATGCATTTTATTTGAGGAGACTGATGTTTAAGATTCTCCATTTTTTGCCATTGCTTGAATTTTTGTGAAGAACTAAATAAATATTGTACGACGTGTATCATGGACCCACTACCAGACGACTTATGTTCTTCTGCCAGTTTTTATGTCCTGTGGTGACAATGCCCTTATGCATTCGTGTTGTCAGTACGATGTACTCAAATTAATAGACCCACTACAGACAAACAGAAGCAAACAACAAAACGAGTCGTTACAGTTATGTACCTGTACCACCTAAAATCTATTCATGGACCACAGGTTCAAAAACCCTAATCTAGATCATCAAGCTGTTTAGTCACATTCCACTGGATTGGATGTTTAAATAAATAATCAGAATTACTTTGTTTAGATTAATTAATCATGTTGTTGAAGATTTTTTTGGCTTTAAGTTTCTACAAGATGACCCCATACCCAACCTTCCTTGGTTGCCTTCATGGCATGGCTTGTAGGATACTAGAGTAACTATTCTTTGCTCTTCATCTGGACCTCAGTAACACAAGAGTTTCAAATGTAAGTGTAGATGACACAAGATCTTACCCCCAGCTACTGCTGCACTGACAACAGACTTCTTCACTCGACCACATGACTGCGGTCTTGCGCAATCAGCAAAATCATGCAGTGTGATATCTAGGAAATACAGGGAAACAATTTCATGCATTAATAACTTTTGCTGTAGAAGATGTGAAATTGTGAGTTTAAAACATCTAAAACTGCAGACACTATTTCTATACATGCCTGAAGCTAGTAACGTGACAAATGCATTTGTGTGTGGAGATTTCCAAAAGTATAGCAACACATACAACAAAGAATAATTTTTCTTAAATAAAGTTCAACAGAAGAAAGATATAATAATTTCTCCGTTTATGCTTTCCTCTGACTCTTGCATAAATGAACAACTTGTACACAAAACAGGTTTTTCCACATTAATATACTTGCAGCGATTCAAAAGAGTTGGTGTTGTGATACAATGGATCACATCTCATTGTAACATCACCGGCAATGAAGAGGCTGACAGAATGGCAAAAGAAGGTTCACATCTACCTCAGCCTGATGCAAGCATAACTTTTGAGGAGGCAAAGAGTATTATCAGAATCAGATACAGAAACAAATGGAATGTAGAACATCCAGGTCACACAGAGAATGATGCTTACTACCAGATCAACAGAAGAGAACAAGTGGTAATCTTCAGACTCTGCACTGGCCACAACAGATTGAGATACCATCTATTCAACAAGCTAAAGATAGGAACTACTGATCAGTGTAACTGTAACACTGATAAAATGACGGCTGAACATCTGCTTCAAAGTTGCCACTTATATGTGGTACGGAGAAAGCGCATATGTTTTCATGGAAAAGCTTTACGGGGATTCAAATAGCCTCAAACTGACTACTTTCTTTGAGAACATTCAAGTGGACGTCTGAGAGTGTATGAAGAAGAAGAAGGAAAAAAAGTTGTACTACAGTGGATCCCATCTCACTGCAACATCTCCGGCAATGAAGAAGCTGACAGACCGGCAAAGGAAGGTGGAAAGCTACCTCAACCTGATAAAAGTATAACTTTTGAGGAGGCTAAGAGTTTTATCAGAAGCAGATGCAGGAACAGATGCGATGCAGAATATCCAGGTCACACAAAAAATGATGCATATTACCAGTTCAACAGAACAGAACAAGTGATAATCTTCAGACTCCGCATGGGCCACAACAGATTGGGATACCACTTATTCAACAAGCTAAAGGTAGGAACTACCAATGAGTGTGACTGTGGAACCGATAATATGACTGCTGAACGTCTGCTTCAAAGATGCCCAACATATGAGGAACAGAAAAAGCACATGTGGCCATCACCAGTACCATTTGTGGAAAAGCTCTATGGAGATAGAAATAGCCTCAAGTTGACCACTTCTTTCTTTGAATATATTCAAGCTGACGTCTGAGAGTGTACAAAGAAGAACAAGATATACTTGCAGAACTGGGGGATTTGTTCCACTACTAGGGACCAAGGTTGCAGCAAAAGTGATGAATGCAGTCAGCGACCCATAGCTTGACTGCTTGCGTCAGGGTCAGCGAACCAGAGCTGACCAAGACCCTACTCCACCTCCAAGTGGTGGTCCTGGAAGCAGGCTGCATCACTGCAGTCTGGCCGAGAGAGTAGGGATCGAAGTGGGAAGGCTAACCCGGTCCTAAAAAATGCCGTGCTGAAGTCAGATGTGTCGGCCGAAAGGCGCAAATATCGCAGCTTCGCAGTAAACGGACACAACGCAACCAGCGTCCTTTTCAGGACGAACGAGGAAGAAGAAGAAAGTGTCACTACTCCAGAAAAGCTACAAACATGCTTAATATTTCATGTTTTCTGGGCTTTTAAATTGTAATACACATGCAATGGAAGATCACCAGCTGTATTATCTCTAAGGATAAACTGCTGCTATCTCAGAAAGTAACAACAACAACTGCATCAAGACCCATCAATGCAGGAACAATGGAAGATCACCAGCTGTACCAATATGATATACTGCCACAAACAGTTTGTGGCAACACAAACAGGAACAATAATTAAATCACACTTTACTGCTTGCCTGCCATCTTGGTGCCCAACTCGTGATTGATAAGTTTCTCAACTCATGATTGATAAGTTGCCCAACTTGTGATTGATAAGTTGCTCAACTCATGATTGATAAGTTGCCCAACTCGTGATTGATAAGTTGCTCAACTCATGATTGATAAGTTGCCCAACTCGTGATTGATAAGTTGCTCAACTCGTGATCGATAAGTCACCATATTTGCTTTTACTGCTCATAAGTTAGTATTTTTTTTTAAATATACGGTCTCCTTGTTTGTTGCACCTTATTATTCTTGAAAGTGTTCAAACAGGGTTAAGGTTTGTGTGAACTGTCAAACCCCGTGTGTTACGTGGGCCCGAAAGGGGAGCAAAGAACAGTAACACTGTTCCCTGCCATGCATGTCGTAGAAAGTGACTAAGGAGGGTTAGGCATGGGGCTGGTTACCCCATCCTGTAAAAAAATTTAAACAACAAAAAACTTCAACAAATATGGACAAGTCAATTAAAGAAAATAAAACACAGCCATCCAAGACAGGGGAAGGTCCTCTCGCAGGGAGGCGTATGATGCAACACAGAGAAAGCCGAAAGGAGTCTGTGTTGCTGACTAACCTTCTTTCTTCTAGGAGAACTTCCAGATTTGGCACCTGGAATGTTCGGACATTAAACGAACAAGGGAAAGTGGCACAAGTAGCAGCAGAAATGAGGGAATATAAAATTGAGGTTCTGGGAATGTGTGAAACAAAGTGGAAGGGGGTAGACAGGAAGAAACTCATCACAGGTGAATTGGTGCTGTCCTCAGGACATGAAGACGAAAGTTCACACCACAGTGAAGGGGTAGCTCTTATGTTATCTAAGGAAGCACAGAAAGCACTCATTGAATGGGAAGCTGTTGGACCCAGAATAATAACAGCTACTTTTAAAACAGCTAAAAAGAAAATACATGTAAATGTCATCCAATGTTATGCACAAACTAATGACAAAGAAGAGTCTGTGAAAGAATCATTTTATACTAGACTTCAGGAAATTATGGATAAAGTAAAAAGAAGAGACATCAAAATTTTGATGGGTGACATGAATGCAAAGATAGGTACAGTCAACACCGGATTTGAAAAAGTCATGGGAAAACATAGGCTAGGAATAATGAATGAAAATGGGGAACTATTCTCAAACTTCTGTGCTTCAAATCAAATGGCTATAGGAGGAAGCATGTTTCCACATAAGAGAATACACAAGGCAACATGGATATCACCAGACCATAGAACAGAAAATCAGATTGATCATATATGCATAAACAAGAAGTTTAGATCATCATTGCAGGATGTAAAGGTATATTGAGGAGCAGATGTGGTATCAGATCACCACCTTCTGATAGCCAAAGTAAAAATGAAACTCAAGAGATATGCAAAATTATAGACAACAATTTAATGTAGGACATCTAAGAAATCAAGAAACAAGAGACAAATTTGCGGTCACAGTATCCAACAAATTCCAAGTGCTCCAACAGCTGGAAGATGTAGAGAATACAGAAGACTTTTGGCAGCAGGTCAAAACTGTATGGAATGAGACATGTGAAGAAATACTGGGGAAAAGGGAACGACAACATAAAGCATGGATAACAACAGAAACCATCAATAAGATAAAAGACAGAAACAAGAAAGCAGATTTAAACACAAGCAAAACCAGAAGTTCCAAAGCCAAGGCTCAAGAAGTGTACACAGAAACACACAAAGAAGTAAAAAGAAGTATCAAAAGAGACAAGAGGAAGTATATTGAGAAGTTGGCAAGAGAGGCAGAAGATGCTGCAGCCAAAGGAAATATGAGAGAACTGTATAACAGCACAAAGAAGCTAACAGGGAAATACAAGCAAACAAGTTGCCTCATAAAAGACAAGAATGGAAAACTGCTCAACAATATACTTACTTACTTAGTCGTTCCCCTTCTACCGTGAGGTGTAGAGGTTTGGAAGAGAGAGCGCCAGACCATTCTATCAGCTGTCTTCTTCCTGGCCTGGTTCCATTCTAGTCCTCGGTCCTTCAAAGATTGTCTAATGTTGTCCTCCCAGCGGACTCTGGGTCGTCCTGGAGGTCTGGATCCCTGGCTCTTTGTTTCCCATGCTTGTCGTGGTAGCCGATCTTCTCCCATTCTGCAGACATGGCCAAACCATCTTAGTTGGGACTGTTCTATTTGGGTCTGCAGCGGATGGGATTTTAGGCCTTGACGGATCGTCTGGTTGCGGACCATGTCTCTTCTTGTTACTTCAACCACTTTCCTCAGATACCTCATTTCTGAGGTTTGGATCTGGCTTTTGTGGGTTGTAGTCATTGCCCACGACTCGCATCCATATGTCAAGACGCTCAACAATATACAAGAGCAAATGAAGAGGTGGACATAATATTTTGAGGACCTTCTCAATAGACCAGCTCCACAAAACCCCCCGGACATCCAGCCAGTAGAAGAAGAGCTACAAATTAATGGTGAAAGACCAACAAAGGAAGAAATAAAGAAAGCCATAAAGCTTCTAAGAGATGGAAAAGCGTCTGGATCTGATGGCATTCCAGCAGAGGCCATCAAAGCAGATATTGACACGGCTACAGAGATGTTATATAAATTACTTGGTAAAGTCTGGGAAAAGGAAGAGATACCAGCAGAATGGAAGGAAGGATATCTGGTTAAGTTGCCTAAGAAGGGAAATTTACAAGAGTGCACAAATTATAGAGGAATAATGTTACTGTCAGTGCCAGGAAAAGTATTAAACAGGATTATCCTTGAGAGATTAAGAGTCCATAGACAAGAAACAGAGAGATGAACAAGCAGGTTTCCGACAAAACAGATCATGTACAGACCAGATAGCCACTTTGAGAATAATAGTTGAACAAAGTCTGGAATGGAATTCACCACTATACATCGGATTTGTGGACTACGAAAAGGCATTTGACAGTATAGACAGAGAATCACTTTGGAAATTGATGAGGCATTATGGAGTTCCCCTGAAGATCATAATTTAATAAAGAAAACATATGAAGACATGACATGCAGAGTTCTTCACGAAGGACAGCTTACAGAACCGTTTGGGATAAGAACAGGAGTGCGACAGGGATGCCTCTTGTCTCAATTTCTTTTCTTACTAGCAATAGACTGGGTTATGCGATCATCGACAACACACAACAGAAATGGAATCCAGTGGACTCTGACTAAGCAGTTGGATGATTTGGATTTTGCTGATGACTTGGCTCTTCTGTCCCATAACCGTAATCAGATGCAGGACAAATTGAAAACACTCGATGAGAGGTCACGGCAATTGGGTCTGAAAATACACAGGGAAAAGACAAAAATAATGAGAATAAATGCAGGTAATGATAACAGGGTTGAACTTGAAGAAACACCAATACAAGATGTAGAATCGTACACATATCTTGGCAGCAATATAGACAAAGTTGGAGGGACAGACAGTGATATCAAAATAAGAATACAAAAGTCAAGAGGAGCTTTCATTGCATTGGGAAATATATGGAGATCAAGAGAAATCGGATCCAACACGAAAATAAGGATCTTCAACTCAAATGTGAAGTCAGTCCTATTGTATGGCTCTGAGACATGGAGAACAACAAAGACAACAATCAAAAAGCTACAGACTTTCATAAATGGGTGCTTGCGTAGAATAGAGGTATTAAAATGGTATGACAAGGTTACCAACGTGGAACTGAGGACAAGAACTAGACAAGTGCCAGTGGAACAGGAGATGAGAAGAAGACGATGGCGATGGATTGGACACACACTGAGAAAACCTGGTGATAGCATTACAAGGCAGTCCTTGTTCTGGAACCCCCAGGGTAAGAGAGGCAGAGGTAGACCAAGAAGCACATGGAGAAGAGAGCTGGAAACAGAGGTGAAAATGATGAGGAAAACGTGGAAAGAACTTGAGATGATGGCACGTGACAGGAGGACTTGGCATGTGTTTGTTGAAGGCCTATGCTCCTTTGGGAGTGGAGGGTTATGAATGAATGAATAAACATGTTGATCAATGTGGAGACCATACATTTTTATCGCTGGTTAAAAGTGAACTGGGTGACTTATTGATTGTGAGCTGGGTGATAAGATGGCAAGCACACAGTACAGCGCGATACATTTAGAAAAACAGCTGCAAATCACACAGATCTTATTGTCAAAGATTAAAGTATGTATTTTGATGTACATCCTGATGGACATTCTATTTCTCCATGGTTTTTTTTCTTCTTCCTTGTTCACCATCAGACTTCTACATTAATGACTCTAATAAAGGCAGTAGTCAACTTAAGGTTCCTGACATCTCCAAACAGTTTTTCGTTGACAGAAGTAGGTTGTTGCCATATGCTACTCCTTTCATTGCTGTAGGTTGGGCAGGACTGCAGCAGGTGTTCGACTGTCATCGGGCTGGTGCTGCAGGTGCAGAGATCTGCTCCATGGGTTTACAAGTAAATAAAACCTAACACTAAAATAGGAAAATAATATTGCCATCCTCAGAACTGAGATTCCCACCTTCAGAACTTAACCCCTAAGTTCCGATGACGAGAGCAGCTAATTGAACCCCTATCTTCAGATCACGAGAGCAGCTACTTATTCACTGTTCCAAGGCGACTGTTGATTATTATATCCAAAATATTATGTACACTGTGTACCATTTCCTCTGGTTGCATCACACTTTCATGTATGCTTGTCACCCAACTCTCAATCAATAAGTTGTCCTTGTTGCATAGAATGATAAAAATAGTCGATAACACTAACTGTAACCCTTTGATTCGAGCGTTTGCAAAAATAATAAGGTGCGACAAACATAGAGGCCTTTTTTTTTAAAAAAAAATCATTTAAAAAAAAATAAAACAATTACCAACTTTCCGGTTATTATACTGTTGCTGCCTTCTCATTTAAGGACATGTTTGTCATTTTTATGCCCTGTCTTCTTCTTCTTCCGTCTTTAGCCACCAACCGTCAAAGCAGTCAGTGGCCATTACGCCTAGTGGCGTCTTAGGGCAACAGCAGATAGGTTTTCTTTGCCATTGTTTCCCATCACGCCTATTGGCGTCTTTAGGGCAACGGCAAATCAATCCATTTGCTGTTGTTTCCGTAATCGAAGTGACTGGCAAACGGGTGATTAGCCCGTTGGTTTTATGCCCTGTAAGATAACATAAAACATAAGTGTCAGCAGGAATAAAGAACTATAGCATATCCTGCTGCTCTCCACATGTAAGCCTACCTTGCCGTGGTTGGAGAGCTTGAGCGCCTCAATGATCCCGGGAGCTATGCCGGCGGGAGTTTTACTCCTGGCAGGGTCACCCAAGCCGGACAGGTCCTGGGTGAGGGGCCAGACTAAATGGGCTGAGGAGTGGGTGGAACCCTATAGGTGTAGATGCAGAACCCACCGGCGAGTGGTACATGCTCTGGTCTGCACCAATCCACCCCCACTTCATGGGTTAAATGCTTTCTTGCCTCATTCTTCACTGTTTGTCGTCTATCACGCCCATGGCGACCGTTGCCTCAATTGGCTGTGTGTGGTGTACCCGGAAACGGGGCCTCCCAGTACTGAGGCAAAGTTAAGTCCCCGATGTCACTTATCGGTGCAGAATTGAGAGAGATGGCTGAGCATCACAATCCCTCCTGTGTTGCAGCATGATGAGAACCCAGCATTGCACACTGAGCTTGGGGGGATCACTTGGGCACCAGACTTAATACTGGCTCTTGACTGGATGGCCGCATGCAGGAGATTTCTACAATGGAGGGTTGGCAGGTGGTGGGTATCGGGAAGTGGCTCTGTGCAGGACGTGAGGATTCCTTGGGAGAGCCCAGAACCAGAGCACAGCATTGTGCAAGCTCTGCATAGTTGGAGAGCCCCCTGGATGACGGGGAATGCACAGTGTGCTACCCCACCTATCCCCAACTGCTAACTTAGAACCAGAAGTGGGGTCCTCTGTATGCGTGCCAGGCCAGGATAAAATGCCTGGGAAAGAGACTGGAGCTCAGAACTCCCTAACTCAAAGTTGCAGGATGGCAGAAAAGCCACGGGAAAGACAGGGCTATTTTGAAGATAACGCAACCATATTTTCACCATACGAGCTCGGACGCCGCCTCGGTAAACAAGGTCCGCGCAGAGCAGTGACACCCCCAGGCTGCTTGCGAATAGTCTACTACTGGGAACATAAACAGATTAGGGATGAGCCCACTCTCCCGTTGAACAGGTGCTAAAGTCGTAGATACTGGGCCAGAAGGCGCACCGGAAACCACAGTATCATGCAACTCGCTTTTTTTTTTCTATGGAGAGTACACCGTCAAATAAATCTCGTTCTGGTGCTCGCCCTGTGGAGCTCCACCAGGCAGGTGCAGTGCCGGGCTCTGAGCCTCGACAGAGCCCACCCTCAGCTACTGGAGGACCCTCTAGACCGTCTTGTGGAGTCAACAGACGGCGGAGGAGAACTACTGACCAAAACAAAACAGAAAAAGAGAAACCCAGAGTGCCACTTGTCATGATGCACTGGAATGCAGAGGGAGTGAACAGCAAGCAGGCTGGATACAGCAAAAAGACAGAGCTGGAAAACATCTTGTATGAGAAGCAAGTCAGTGTTTGCTGTATCCAAGAGACTCACTTGAAAGCAGATCAAACCTTTAAAATAAGGGGATATCAATGCTTCAGATCCGACAGACAAGATAGACGAAAAAGGAGGAGTACTTACTCTTGTAAGGAATAACATTCCTGCACACGAAAGGAAAACCTTCATGGATGGAGCAGAATATCAGCTGCTGCAGATAAAGGTAGACAAGATGGAAATAGAACTCCTGAACTATTACTGTCCGAACAACAAACCCCTGAGTCTCAGCTCTATACAGGTACCAGCCACCAACTTTATAGCAGTTGGAGACTTTAATAGCCACCCCCAGAGCTGGGGCTATAACCATCTGGATCACAGAGGTGAAGAGGTTGAAACTTGGCAAGATGATCACTCCCTAATCCTAGTCAATAATGCCACAGATACTCCTACCTTCTACTCCAGAGGATGGCACACAACCTCAACACCAGATCTTGCCTTCTCCACACCAGATATAGCTGGATCTATTAGTAGAGAAGTAGGAGACCAACTAGGGGGGAAGCGACCATCGCCCAATCTTTCTTACTGTCCAGAGTGCAACTCTCAGTACAGGCCCAGCCATTACAAGATGGAACTACAAAAAAGCCAACTGGGGTTTATTCAGGCATCAGGTGAACACGCTGCTGTCTACCCTCAAGGTACAGAACAGAGACATTAATGAAGTGGTAAAAGACTTCAACAGATGCATACTACAAGCTGCAAAAGAAACCATTCCCAAAGGATGCCGGCGTAACTACATACCATACTGGTCCAGCACACTCCAAGAACGTCAGGAAGCTATGGACAAGGCTAGAAAGGACGCAGAGTCTCAGCCTTCACTTGAAACTCACAACAAATGGAAAAAGGCTGTAGCAGAGTTTCAGAGAACAAAGCTAGAAGAAAAGCGGAAAAGCTGGAGAACTAAAACGGCATCGCTGAACCTTGAGAAAGACGGCAGGAAACTTTGGAGATTAGTCAAGTCTCTAAATGAAGAGCATTCCTCACCAAGGCAGACTATCACATTGGATGAAGGTGGCAAACTTTTCAGAGGAAAACAAGCTGCAGACTTGTTTGCTAGAAGATACAGTTCAGAAAGCAACTTACCCATTAACATAGACCATCAGAGAGAGATAAGAAAAGAAATACTGGCAACCATGGGACAGACAAATACTCCTGCCCCAATGAGGGAACCCATCACACTAGGAGAACTACAGAAGGCTATTTCCAAGCTTAAGTTTCAAAAGTCACCCGGCCCAGACAAAATCAGCAACGAAATGCTAGTAAATCTGAGCTCAGCAGCAAATACAAAACTGCTTGAGATATTCAACCACAGCTGGTTGAAAGGAACGGTACCCCAAGTATGGAGAGAAGCCATCACAATACCCATACTAAAGAAAGGGAAATGTAAGACCGAGGCTGCAAGTTACCGGCCAATCAGTCTCACAAGCTGTGTTGGGAAGACTATGGAGCGAATAGTCAACCACAGATTGAAATGGTATTTAGAGTCTGAGCAGATCCTGGTGCCGGAACAAGCTGGATTTAGAGAATGCTACAGTATAGAAGACCAAGTTACTTACTTGTCTCAAGCAATAGAAGATGCCTTCCAGGAGAAGAAAAAGGTCCTAACGATCTGGGTCGACTTCAAGCAGGCCTTTGACAAGGTGTGGAAAGATGGCCTCATTGCAAAACTTAGGAGAAGTGGAATCCAAGGCAACATGATGAAATGGATCCAGTCATACTTGCATAACAGGAGAACTAGAGTCACTCTTGACGGTCTGCAGAGCAGAAAAGTGTTGCTCCATCAGGGGGTACCTCAAGGAGGAGTAATTTCCCCAACACTCTTCCTTGTTTACATCAATGACCTGGTGAAAGATCTCCCTGCAGGAGTTAAAGCTGCCTTATATGCAGATGACCTAGTACTCTGGTGCGCTGATGAAAATGTCACCACAGCAAATTATAGAATGCAGCGGGCAGCAGACATGCTAGTGTCATGGGCAGAGAAATGGCTTATCACAATAAACACAGACAAAACCTCCACAACACTGTTCTCCCTCGCCCCCAAGGACAAATCAGCTAACATACACCTAGGGACAACCGTGATCAAGGAAGAAAGCTACCCCACCTATCTTGGGGGTGACATTTGACCAAAGGCTTACATGGAATAAGCATATTGAAAATGCAGAAGGAAAGGCCCGAAGACGACTAGGCATACTCAGAAAATTAGCAGGTACCAACTGGGGAGCAAATGAACGAAATCTAAAGAAGATTTATAATGGAGTAATAAGACCACACTTAGAGTTTAGCTCAGCAGCATGGTCATCAGCTGCTAACTCACATCTGCAGTCTTTGGACAAGGTGCAAAATCAAGCTCTCAGGCTCATTACAGGAGCCATGAAAACTACACCAATAACAGAGATGCAGAAGGTTGCTGGATTACAGACATTGTCCCATAGAAGAGACACAAAAACCATGATCCAGATGGAAAAGTACAACAGTATGCCAATGCACCCAATGAAGGCAAGACTAGATGATCTGGCATTGGGACGTCTAAAGCGTAGCAGCTTTGTGCATCGGGGGAAAAGACTTATAAGACAGCATCAAGAAGGACCTATCCATGAAGACAACACCACTGAAGCCCACCCTATACCCTGTACCATGGGAGCAGGCCAGCAGTGCCTCCAAATTAATACAACAGTCAGTGGTCTCACAAGTGGATGTGAGTATAATGATCTGCAAAAACGAACTGCTACATTGAGTATGATCCAAGAAAGCTATCCCGATCAATCATGGATACATGCCTATACAGATGGATCAGCAACTAATGCTGTTAGGAATGGAGGTGCCGGTATCTTTATCTCATATCCTGACAACCACTATGAGACTAGGCACATTCCCACTGGTAAATTCTGTTCCAACTATACAGCTGAGGTTCAAGCTCTAGAGCAAGCTGCAAATATGATTTATAACACCAACTCTGACTGCCACCAGGTAGTCATCCTCACAGATGCACTGTCTGTCCTGCAAGCTCTCAAGGGTGGTAAACTCCCGCATCTGAGAAATGAACTAAACAAGGTAGCTGCCAAAAAGAGAACCATACTTCAGTGGGTACCATCTCATTGTGGTGTACCCGGAAATGAAAAGGCAGATAAACTTGCAAAAAAGGGAGGAGAATGTGAACAAGAAGATTATGAAGTCACATACTTTGAGAAAAAAGAGAGCTATCTCTTTGGGTTAAAATGAAGAAGTGGGACGTCTTCTTCAACATCATCAAAATAAGTCGCATGAGTCGTTGTGGTTAGGGGGTTGAAATTAAGAACAGTGGGACATGTTCTTCTATGCCATCCAAATAAGTCATCCACAAATACAAAATTGGTGCAACAGATCTCTGCACCTGCAGTACCAGCCTGATGACGGTCGAACACCTACTGCAGTACTGCCCAACCTACAGTAATGAACGGAGTAGCATATGGCAACAACCCACTTCTGTCAACGAAAAACTGTTTGGAGATGTCGGGAACCTTGAGTTGACTACTGCCTTTATTAGAGCCATAAATGTGGAAGTCTGAAGGCGAATGAGGAAGAAGAAGAAATAAGTCATTGTGGTAAAGTGGGATGATATAAATACTTATAGGGACTTAGTGTACTGACTGAGATCAGCTGTGAAGGTATCTGTATCTAATATGTGTAGAGTTTTACAGATAACCTTACTTACTGCCACATATTTATATCTCAGTCAGAATTATTCTGGAATATTGTGTTGGCAACGTTATATGTCTAGGGTTATGCAAATGATGAAGTGTAAGTCACCACAACAACAACAGATAAACAATTTAATTATTCCACCACACTTGACAATACTGTGACATTCACAAACAGTCAACACTCTAGAAGACTATCTTAAAAGATTCAATGATAAATTTCAGATATGTACATATGTATTGATTTTCTCTACAATAGTGATCCTGATTCAACTACACAGTGAACCAGGCAATATAATAACATGTAATTTCAAATATTATATACACAGATATAAATGTGGTCTTTGCATTGACATACAATATTAGTATTCTATGTGTGTGAGCTGTGATGTGGTAATATGAGGTAATACTGGTTTTGTTCTTCAAGATAGATTCTTATTAGACATCATGACTGCATGTGCTTGTGTATGTTTGGAACTAGTATTGGAGATGGTCTCAGTTCCGAACATTAAAACAATTAATTGCCCCTCTTTAATTAAGTTAGTGTCATTTACGAGGGGTACATAGTGTTGAGCTCTTTTGGCCACAGTGGGCTTAACTTTCGTGATGGCGGCAGGCAAGGACTCCTCTGCTCGACTATTCACTGTTTCTGAAGACACCTCACTGGTTACTATAGGGACCCAAGAGTATGTTGTAGCCTCTGGATTCAGCAAACGCTCAGACCAGGTGCGGCTTCAATAACTAGGACCACAGTCCCAAAATTCAAGGAAATAAACACAGATACGTTGACTAGCACTGAATGTAGGCACAAATACTGGCACAAATTCCCATCTGCTTATGTTCCAGGCTTTTATTTAGCAAAAATATGAGCTGGCTTCAACGCACTGTTGCTTTATCAAGCTTATTTGAACTAGTGGTCTCGAACTAACGCTATCAATTAACTATATTAACCGACCTAACCAATCAGGCCATCTCTACCCAATCGTTTGAAAAAAAGTACTCTTACTTCCGTCTCCCTTGACAACAAAAGATAGCATTTATAGTCCGACTAATCGTGTTTAGCCTTACATATCATTCCATCCAATCAATTCAAATGTAACTTGTGGCCTATTTCCGTACAATGGTGGTTTAAAATTCTTTCACTGAGCGATTCTGATGTTTTTGGGGCTGTCTGACACCCTCACTATTTTCTTTTGCCTATAATTTATTAATTCCTGGACTATTTGCGTAACACTTAACCTATTCTGTGTCATCAAGCCCTAAGGAATCCAAATATCTCAATTTAAGGGAGCTAGGTGGCTGCGTTCAAAATGTGCATTTTCTACCACCTCCTGTTCACTTCAATCCCCATGTGGTGTCTGGGTACTGTCATGTTTTCAAACGTAAACCCATCTAATGTCATCTTTCCTAATAAGCGTTTTTCAGGTTTTTTTAAAACCTAACTCTGGGAAGGGTAGTGTTTTTATCACTGTCCGTCTGAAAAAAAGTTAGTGCATGTGGCCTTACACGCGTGATAGTAGTAATTGTATATCGCGTTACGCTTGTTGGGGGTGGCATTAATAGCGAGACGCGTGTTTAGTGTTGCATGCGTTCCTGATTTTCAGCCCTCCCTTCTTTCCATCCTACATCCATCTGTCCATTCGTAGTGTAATTAATTTAGGTCATACGCAGTGTGCCTCTCAATGTTTTTTCTTAGAAATGCAATACCCGTTTTAATGTGTTGTGGAAACGCTTGTATTATGCAGTGGCTTATATTTAACGTGGAAACGTTACAATTTGCAGACGAAGCATAAAACAAAGGGGATTTCGAGTACTGTCATTGTGACAGCACTGTTCTTTACCATTCTTCTTTCTTTTATAGAATTTATTTGTTAGGCTTTACATTTACTTTTAATTTATATATGTGGATTAGAATTTCTCACGACAAATCCTCCCCTCTTAAAACAGACGTTATATGTCAGTCTATAATTCTATATACACATAGAGAAATTTATTATTATTTCTGGGGCTTACGGTGATTCTCATCACACGGATGGCGGCTTAAAAAATCCGCTCCCAGATTTGTTTTTCCACTTATATACTCTATGCTAAACTCAAATGGCTGTAGCAATAATGACCAACGGAGTAATCTAGTGTTCTCATGCCTAGCTTGTGCTAGAAACGACAAGGGTTTGTGATCCGTTTGCAACTTAAATGCCTTCCCATACAGATAAATATTGAATTTCTTTATCGCCCATATTACTGCAAGACATTCTTTTTCACTAGTTGAGTAGTTGGTTTCAGCTTTATTCAACTTTCTGCTAGCATATGCCACTGGGCTTAATTCCCCATCCAATGCATCTGATTTCTGTAGCAGAGTTGCACCTAACCCAATATTACTGGCATCTGTTCTTACTACAAATTCCTGACTTAAGTCAGGTAGTTTCAAAATAGGTTTACTTGTGAGCTTTTCCTTCAATTCTTGGTAAGCCATTTCACATTGTGGTGTCCATGTAATTCGATCTGGGTTTCCTTTACGTGTCAAATCAGTTAACGGTGCACATATGGAATTAAAGTTTTTGATATACTTTTGGTAGAAACCACATAATGAGACAAAGGATCTCACGTCTTTCTTGGTTTGTGGTCTCGGGGCTTTCTTTAGTTTCTCCAAATTCTTTGGGTCAGGGGTCATATTTCCCTGATAAACTGTGTGTCCCAGGAATTCCAATTCTTTACATCCCACGCAACATTTGGTTGGTCGGGCTGTTAAATTCGCTTCCCTAAGTCGATTAAACAGCATGTTCAGAGAGTCAATGTGTTCCTCAAAGGTTTCTGTTGCTATAAGGATATCATCCATGAAATTTGTAATGCATGGGTTATTCAGAGGGTCCAATAATTTTCTCATCATTCTAGAGAAGACACTAGGTGCATTCTTCAATCCAAATGGCAATCTGTTAAACTCATAGTGTCCTTCTGAGGTACTAAAAGCTAGATATGGTCTAACCTCAGGCTTTACTGGAATTTGATAGTATCCTTTACTCAAATCCACTTTTGAGAAATACTTAGCTTTATTTAGCCTGGCAAACAACTGATTTGTATCCGGCAATGGATCCACCTGTCCTTCTGTAATAGCATTCAGTCTCCTGTAATCTATACAGAGTCTATGTTCTCCAGAGGGTTTCCTTAAAAGTACAACACTGGAACTATACGAAGATTCACTGTGTGAAATAATTCCTTCCTTCAACAAATAGTCTATCTCTTCCTTCAAAGCTTTCTCCTTAGCAAAAGGAATCGAATAAGGCTTCATACAGACAGGTGTGGGGTCTATCAGTTTCATATCATATTCCAATAAGTTTGTATGCCCCGGTCGATCTGTTAACACCTCTGTATGATTATCTAGAACCTGTTGCACTCTCTCCTTCTGATTTTTCGTTAAATGCGTACTGATTTTCACCTGTGCCGCTGTCTCACAGGGGTGTAATGGATATTCAAATGATGAAAGTGGTTCCTTCTTCATCTCCATTGCAATGGACAAGGTTAGCAAGTGTGTCTCTTCCTGATGTTCTCTTTCCAAATATTTCTTCAGGAGATTCACATGATAGATTTTTTTTTCTTTCCCCTTCTTATCTATCTTATAATTGGTTCTAGACACCTTCTCTAGAACTGTATATGGACCTTGCCATCCAATTTGTAACTTATTCTGATTTCCGGGTAAAAGAAGCAGTACCTTCTCTCCCACAGCCAAATCTCTGTCTTTTGCCTTCCTGTTATAATAAGCAGCATGTTTCTTCCTGGCTTGTTTCAAATTTTCATTGGCAAGTTTCCAGCCAGTTTTTAAACGAGTGGTCAGCTCTTTTACATATTGGTATGAGGATGTAATATTTTCCTCTGCTTTTTCATCCGTCCACGTTCTTAACAGTGCTTCAAGTGGACCTTTTATTGGCCTTCCAAACAATAATGTTGCCGGGGTGTTGCTGAGTTATTTGCCGGTTGAAGATCATGCACTGAGTATGGTTACTTTAGTGATCTCTTGTTAATCGTGCTTTGTTTAGTATTACGCGAATTAGGGTGAAGGTGTTCATACAACTCAGTAGCATGGTATGAAGAAGTAGTTCATGTAACTTGAACTCAGCAACATTAATGAAGTAATTAATGCCTTCAGATTGAGTCCGTAATATTTAATCACATGTACACACAGGATGATCATTTCAAATAGGAACAGAACATAAGTCCTTATAAGTCATGCATAAATTAATCAATAACGTAGACTGCTGGTTTACGTGTCAATGTCCGTTTAAGGATACAATGCAGTATTGTCGTCAGAACATCACAGCTATATGCACGCGCAGCTAAACATGGCTACCTGCCGACAGTGAGACTGCGAGTCTGAATATTTCATACGAATTTGACGATTATTCTCCTCCTTCTGAGAATTCTAGTTAAATACTAACCTCCATAAATTTTCCTCTCATATAGAGTTCTAGGACTGACCCTGGTCCATCAAAAATGCACATATAAATGGCTATATCATGCCATTGAATTGGAAGGTTAGAAAAAACGCAGCTATTCAGCTTGGCGGTCAAGTAACAAAGGGTAGCGTCTCCTAGTTACCGACTGTGTCCTAAACAACGCTAGACACGTCATAATCGATCGTGTATGGAGCGTTCAATAATTGAAACATCTATCGCAATATATTAAATGTCTTAACCTTTACATTTGCACGTCCGCTAACCTTTAGCAGACGGCGTTAATATCATATACCGTAACAATTCCCTGTACACCGGGGAAAAAAAAATCGATAGATTTTTTTTCAAGATCTATCCGACTTAACAATTTTTCAAAAAAAAAAAAAAAAAAAAATTTAACACAATCGTGACATATGGCCGACGATGTTCTGAGTAGAACCGTGTCGCGGTCATGTCAACTAACTATTTGTCATAGTCATCTAACATTAATCACATTATATATCAATACTATACATATTATTATATCAACCAAATAAAATGTCCAATGTTAATAGTGAATGATAGAATTAAATTAAAGTAAGGTCTGTCGTATTAGTATGTCATATAGGAATTAATTTGACTAATTAAAATTAAATTAATTAATTAAACTAAGAGTTAAATTATTAAGATTCTAATGTAACGCGATGTTATGAGAGAAGAAAAGACAAAATAAGTGAGAAGAAATAGAAAGAAATTCGAATATAAGTTTAACTTAATTGTGTGTGTTAAGTGTTAGTGAATAATAACTATCTAATTTAACTAACTAAATAATGTATAGGTACATTAAAAAAAAATATTAATTTAATACTTGTGTGAGATTTATTTTCTCTTTTCATAATTTCTTCTTTTTATATTTCGTTCTCTTTTTTTGTTCTTTCATTTCATTTTTTTCTCACATTTCATTTTATTGATAATAATTCAATTAAGAAGTTAAGTTAACTAATTAATTAGTATAGGATATGATGATCCATCCGTAGTCTTGATCCTGATGAATTCTTTTAGGCAAAAATGTTCAAACGTTTACGTTGGAAAGAAATGTCATTTATCCCAGCATCCAAGAATTAAGTGCACATAGGATAATAAGTTCGACTTGTCGTCAGATATTGTTCCATGATTGTTCAACGAATATTCATATATCGTGTATGGACGTTAGACGAAGTTTCAATGTCAATATGTATACCTTGATTGTCTTTAGTTCAATTCTGTGATGCATATAGTGTTTATAAAGTTTAAATTGAAGGCAAGGTTAGTTCCCTTATAGTTGATATGTTTTAGGAATGTTAATGTTGATTATTCGTCGTCAATAGGATTACGTGACAACGCATCCGCCACAATGTTTTCAGTGCCAGGAATATGTTCAATGGAGAATTCAAATGGCTGTAGGATGATTGCATATCTGGCGAGTTTTTGGCTCTTATGGTTAGATCGACGCAAAGATGCTACAGCACGTTGGTCCGTCTGTATGGTGAAGGGAGCACCAAGCAAGAACTTTTCAAGTTTAGTTATTGCCCATATCACTGATAAAAGTTCCTTGTCCACTGTGGAATACTTTGTTTCTGCCGGCTTTAGCTTTCTTGAAATATATAAGGTAGGATGTAGAATGCCATTATGGTTCTGGAGCAGGCATGCACCAATGCCGTAGTTACTAGCATCTGTTCGTAAGAAAAATCTTTTGGAAGCATCGGGAAGTCTTAAAACTGGTTCATGCGAAAACAAATTTATAATTTTGTTGAAAGTTTCATTGCATGTACCAGTCCATGTCACCTTCACCGGCATGTCTTTTTTTAACAATGAAGACAATACAGCCGTGATGGATGACAAGTTTGGTATGAATCTACTGTAATATTGAACAAGTCCTAACAAACTCCTGACCTGTTTCTTCGTCTGAGGAACTGCTATGTTTAGAATTTTGGAGACTGTACTAGGTAACGTTCGGATATATCCCGATCCAATGATATGTCCCAAAAAGGTTATCTCATTACACGCGATTTGCACCTTTGTAGGTTTAGCAGTTAGATGATAATTCCTTAGAGTGTCGAAAACATATCTAAGTCCCGAAACATGTTCCTCAAACGACGAACTAAACAA
This sequence comes from Oreohelix idahoensis, assembly GCA_024509875.1. Classification (NCBI taxonomy): domain Eukaryota; kingdom Metazoa; phylum Mollusca; class Gastropoda; order Stylommatophora; family Oreohelicidae; genus Oreohelix; species Oreohelix idahoensis. Next base: position 111,978 of record JAMPIV010001514.1, read on the forward strand.
GCATATGTCATCAATATATGTAAT
>JAMPIV010001515.1:0-40233 GCA_024509875.1 Oreohelix idahoensis
TTACCGCGTTTGAGGCGCAACCGTATTTCTGGAGCAGTTATAGTTTTTGGTTGCATATCTGTTTGGTCTTGCTTGCACACGAGTTAACAGACATCCTGCTCATTCCTTCTCATTTATCATTTATTTGCTGCATTATAGCCCCATTAAGGATTCAGCAAATAAAGAAGTGGTGTAAAACGTAAACTCTGTCGTTGTCAACGCTAGATAAAGTGGAAGGAACGTAACAGTATCATTTTCTGTTAAATATATACAGCATACATACCCATCAAAAAAATCCGGCATTTTTCAAAAAATCCGGCACTCCTCAGGTCCGGAGTGATTTGCCGGATTTTTGAATGGTCAACTGTGAGCATGTATAAATAGCAACCTGGCTTATTAGCATTCGATAAATCATTACAGTCCCCAAGTCATATAAGATAACCAATAAAATCAAAAAAAGATTATGGCAATTAAATGATGCAATCATAATACACAACCACGAATATTACATGCATTATTCTAAAAAAAATAACAACAATCATATACGATATCATATAATACCACAAAAATATTTACTGTCCTAAAAAAAAATCAGACGTAAACACCCCCCACTTTTTAATTAGAACTGCTTGACCCTCCAGCAAGTCACACATCAGACGATAGTTTTGGACGCTGTCTGGTTTTCGCTTGAACAAACAACCCGAGCGCAAAACTCGACCTACATATTTCAGACCAATACTGGAAACAGGAGCCGCCTTGAACCTCTAAATCGAACAGTCCCCCCCCCCCCCCCAACCACTGGGTTTTGAAAAAATGAAATAACAAATTGAAAAACGTTTATCCCACCCTTTAAAAATTTCAGCCGGTAAGAATTTTAAGTAGCGCAAAAAAAACGGAAATAAGTTTTTACTTTCCGACAAATTTAACCTAGTGGTTCCGAGGTATAACAGTCCTTGGTCCTCTTGTCGATGTCAAATTCCTTATTTTCCACACCCCCTCTTACAACACAGAATGTTCTCCCCCCCCCCCTTATCAGCCTCTCGCAGAATTTTTATCCTACTAACGCCTTTCTTCCCCTTCCCCAAAAGTTTTACACCTAACACTAATCGAGATCTCTCCTCGAATATCAAAACGAAAAACTAAGAGTATCCCAAACCCCTAGAAACTTTGTTATGTCTTATCCCGTTCCATTGCTGTAAAAAGACAAACTTAGGCTTTAACAATGAGAAAATTTTTTATTTTTTTTTTATATACAAACCCCAAACCAAAACCAATACGAAAAGATTTTTTTCCCCCTCGACAACCAAAATTAGAAAAACAAACCCAAGTCTAAAAATAATCCCCCTTTTCACTAGACCATTGTTTTTTTAATGAATCAATTAGGCACTGTTAGTTTACGATGTGATTATTATCTCCTATTTGAATATAGAAAAAACCTTTTAAGGATCAAAACTCGTTTTGAAATCTGGGAAATTGTTCCAACAACTCCCCTGGATTTTATAGAATTGGTGACGTGAAAAAATCCTTTGGTCCTGTCTAACCTTTGGTTTATTGGTCCCCCCCCCAATAGACCCACATTACGTGTTTTTTTTTTTTGGGTTTTTTTTTCCCCTCTAATTTTTCTGTTATTTTGGGACCCATTTAGTTTAATTTTTTTTTTTAGACCGCTATAATGTTTATCCATAGCCCTTAGCCAATTAAAATTAACGAAATTTCTTTTAACCTAGCAGTCCCTCAGATTTATTTCCTTCTTGAATATAGTTTTTTTACTTTCGAGAGTTTACAACAGTAAAAAAATGTATGATTTTGGGAGTTCCTGGCATTCCCCAAAAATTTGGTTTTACCAGTTCCTTTCTCCATGATTAGATTAAGAAAAAAATAACCATCTTGAAATAAACCTCCCCGTGTTTGGTCCCCTGACCCCCCCCACCCTTTAAACATATCACATTTTTATTTTTCTTAGACACATGCCTTTTTTACGTGGATCAAAATTGGTACCTGCCTATGGGGGAAAAATACCCCTAATCCCTTTTTATTACAACTCAAAAAAAATCTTTCCCTGTCGAAGTGTGTGGGAGCTGACTCTAGCTTTACGCAAGTGTTTTTTTTTGAACACCGTCAACAATGACTGAACCCCGACATTAAATGGTTTATTTTTCAAACAACATATTCTAGCCGGTCCATAATGTTCAGGGGGGTACGTTTGCATTTGGTGTCCTTAGGATTCGGATACCTTAGTAGTGAGTCTACTTAAGATATCTTATCGTTCCATACTATTAAAAATTTTAGGCTTCCAGATGTTATACGCCGTTTTTTTACAACAATCCAGGATACATAAGTCATATTCTGATTGTTCCCTCCCAGTCTATTTGTTTGGGCCTTTGGAAACTTTGTTATTGGACCCCAGTGTTTTTTTTTTTCCATATGGACTAGAGATTCATGTGTTAGAACCTTTGACTATTGGGCCCATATTCCACTAAGAAAACTAAAATCAACAACTCCTCATGGGACCGTGTTATGACACCACACTGACATCTATCGTCGCGGTCATCAAACCTGAAACACCCTCACCATATATTAATAGGCCCGAGAACGACCCCGGCCCAAGCAAAAAAAAACTGCATCCCCGACCAACAAATAAAACATTAACAAAAATAACAAAAATCACCAACAACACAACAACCACCACAAACAAAAAACATGAAAAAAATCCCAAGTCAACTCCCATTAACATCCTCTCAAGCAGCCGTATATAACCACCTGATCCACACATCAACCCTTATACCCCAACCCCCCCAAAAAACCCCACAAACCACCAAAACCCCCTACACACAACCCCCCCCCCACCAAAAATACCCCAAACCAACACCCACCACACAACCCAACTCCCCCCAACACCACATAAAACAAACAACCACCACCCAACAAACACTCACCCCACACAAATCCCCCCAACCCACCCACACAACCCAACCACACACCACACCCAACCAACTAACCACCCCCACACCAACACCACAAAACCCCACACCACACGACCCCACACACACCACCCCCACCACAGTAAAACAACACAAAAACACAAACAACAAAACAAACCCAACACCCAAAAAAACACCCAACCCCACATCCAAACCTGAAACCAAAACCAATCACCATTTTCCCCCCCCACCCCCCCAACCAAAATAAAAAATAAAAAACCCCCAAAACTAAAAAAAATTTTATAACAATCCCTACCATCAAACAACCCAATAATTAAAAAACCCCAAAACAAACTATATAAATAAAATTCCATCCAAACCAATCTATCCACAACACAAAAACATACAACACCAAAAACAAAAAAAAAAACCAAACACCAACCAAAATAAATCAAATACAATTAAAAAACCCACATACAAACCACCAACCCATAAAAAACAAAACTCCACCTAAAAAAAAAAAAAACCATCAACAATAAAAAATCAAAAAAAAAAATAAAAAAAGTTGGAAAACCCAAAAAATAGCGGAAAACCCCCCAAAACACAAAAAAACAAAACAAATTTGACCCCACCCCAAAAACCACAATCTCCACAACAAAAAAACCCCCCCATAACACAAATAACAACTTATACCGAACCCTCCCCTTCTCAACAACTCCCAAAAATATACCTCTCAAACCAACATAAAAACCCAAAGTTCCACACCAAAACTTCTAATACCTCCTAAGTTTTTTTTTGTTAATCACCAAAACAAAATCACCAAAAACCATCCCCATCAAAAAAACACCAAAAAATCCCTTAATACAGCCAGCCAAAAACACCCACCCCCCATAAACACACAAACCAATACACCAAAAACATGCAAAATTAACCCCAAAACCCCAATAAACACAAAAAAAAAAAAACCTAAACCCAACCAATACAAACCAAAACCCCCAACTCTTCAAAAACCCCCCAAACTATACCCTCACCAAAAAATTCCACCCCACATAACATTATTTCCAAAAATTAAAAAAAACCCCACCCGCCCGCGCCCCAAATACCCCGACCCTTTACTACCCCCACCCCCATAATCCACATTACGCAACCCCCACAACAACCCCAAACATTCACCCACGCTCAAAGACTAAAATACCCCCCAACATGTCATAACAAAACTAACTCAATCCTAAACCAACCATAACCCCCAATACCCTCCCACATTAATCATCATCCCCCACCTAAACGCCTCCCCCAATGATTAACCCTGCCCTCCCCAATCTTTTAATTTCCATACCAATCCTTTCTACTGTCGTTCAAAACAATACTTACTTTTACTAATACCTTAAACCTTAATTTTCACCTTTCATTAAAATTTAACAGAAAATCCAATACCTTCTTTATCCCACAATTCTCTTTATCATCCCTCTCAAATCTCACAATAACTATGGTCAATTCGCAAGCCTATCAACCTTTTCTTGGTAATAACAGTATTCTTTTCTTTAAGTTGGCGACCTAGGACAATGTTATAGTTTAATAGACCAACAAGTGTTTTATTATAGGACTTTTCACGTTCCTTTTTATCTTCCAACTGAGTTTTCAACTCTTTGATTTCGCTTAATGCAGAATTCAAACTTGCTTGCACACTAGCAAGTTCCGAGTTTGATTTATACAAATCACCTGTGAGCTTAGACAATTTTTCCTGAAGTTTACTCTCTTCAACCATACTCTTTGAGCAATTTTTTCTTTCCTGTCTGTTGACTCTTACTTCCTCATCTTCTAGCTTCTTTTCCTGATTGTCAGAGATGCCGTAGAAAATTAACGTGTGCATATTTCTTACTATATGATCATGTTTAACATTCATATAGATGTATGCAAATGAACGAAGGTAAGTTAATAACCTTGCTAAATCCTCTGCCATTCTCAAATGAGGATGAGACTGAAAATTGTCCTTAGCAAAATATCTTAGGGCTTTTGACGTATTGACCAAAAATCTGTCCATTACATGTGCCTCACGCTCTGGGCCTTTTAATTTTTCAAAATGTTTCCCTTCTTCATATAAATATACCAAAATAGGCCTCATATCATCAGGATCTGTATCAACATCAAGATCCATAGTGATTTATCTATTGAGTTCACTGTATATGTAATTACCTATACAAATTATTGTATACCAAGAGGTTGGACAATTACCCTTCCAGATCACAGAGTTAACTACCTGTTAAAACAATGAGCTTATTCCCAAATCTGTATCAGCAATTCCTTTCTATAGTACCTTTATATGGGCATATTCAGGAAAGTCTATATATATGTCATAGCCATAAGTTACTTATGCATCAACATTTTATAATCAATCTATATAGATATCGACAACAACCACAACATATATCAATAGATTAAGTTTGTACAATTCAAGAAGGCCTGATGACATAATGGAGCGACATAATTTAAACTCTACCAAACCACTTATCTGTCATTAATGTCGTTCCTCTCCGCCAAGACACTGGATATCACAAAGTTATGCGGCTAAAAACACTCCACTGCGGGAAGGTACTTGAACTTGACTTTTTCCCTTCAGGTACTTGTGATAGAATAGCATGTGCTTGACCAATGCACACACGACAACAGGAACCGAAAACAGTCTGGAACTCAGCAAACATAGTAACTCTTGACTCTTCTGTAGTCGTAAAGGTACACGTGACACCGTGTATCATAACCTCTTGAACTTGAAATGGGGATAACTGGAACAAACTGCTGGCACAAACACCGTCAAAGTCTACTCCAACCCCCGTGACCACTGCAGACGTTGTTGTTGGATATGGTCACTAAATCGAATGTCAAACAGACACTGGTGTAGAGTTGAATACAACCACGAATAAAACGTGCGTGATTTCTCACTTGCGCTACACAGGCAGATTACAATACCAGGTCAAGATTCTGAACACAGGAGACCCAAGCCACGCCCACACAGGGCTATTTATGTGTACATCGAGATCCCGTAGTAATAATGTTATAACGCAATTGATATAGGTGTCAGTTACACCCCGTAAGACTGGTATAGAAGATAAAACCAGCCTTGGCCACCACTGTTAGTCTTTGCGGGAATAGGTAGGGATTTTGTTAATCATCGGGTATTCTTCCAAGTACACCCTACTGTTGAAGTAACACACCTCTGTAGAGGTAACAGATTCTTAAATACATCCGCCACACAGGCTGATTCTATCTATATGTATGCTGTTGTCCTGTCCCTGTGTCTACAATGTTGACATGGGTGTATGTAGATTCAGTTACACTCCACAGTACGTACGTAAGAGTACATGCAGGAGTCAAAAAGGGTTGTAAACGACTGGAACAGTTTGATACTGTTTATTCCGTTACAACACAGACACGATGACATCAATGACACACATTCGACAGCAAAACACGAATCATAAATCTCCACACTGCAGTTAATACACAATATGGCCTGTACACCTCCTGGCCCTATAATAGCTTAACAGCTTCATACACTCCACACTGCAGTTAATATATAATATGGCCTGTCCTAATCCTGGACTTATAATAGCTTCATAACACTCTACACTGCAGTTAATATATAATATGGCCTGTCCCAATCCTGGACTTATAATAGCTTCATACATCTCCACACTGCAGTTAATATATAATATGGCCTGTCCTAATCCTGGACTTATAATAGCTTCATAACACTCTACACTGCAGTTAATATATAATATGGCCTGTCCCAATCCTGGACTTATAATAGCTTCATAGCTTCATACATCTCAACACTTATCCAAAAAACACAGCGAAAACCATCGCTAGACATATTCCTAGTTGTCGTAGATTTCCGATAGGAGAATTAAGACTAGGTTTGGTCCCTTCTGAATAGGTTTGAATAGGTGATAGACTCAGTGAGAGTTAGTGAAAGGTAATAGAATTTCCACACACGTGAGATGATAGAGTTTGATATAGTGGCTGTCTCTGAAAGCGAAAAGAATTCTTCTCTCTCTCACCTATCTTTTACAACAGTTGTTACAGCGTCAGACAGACTACACCAATATACATATTACGTATATTTCTATCACTCACAGGCACGCACATACACGTGACGACAGGTAAACACACAGACGTGGGAAAACTATAACAATGATATATATATATTATCTAGAACGAGCTGACCAAACACGATTATTAAGTTCAAGAGCGATTTTTATTATCAGGAAAAATCGGCTCACAACATCAAAGAAAGTACATCAAGGAAAATACATATACACATAGTCATAAAAAAATCAAGGAAATGTTGCAAGGATGCTAGCCCCGTTATAGTGTTAACTCTAGGTTTAGCCCGGCCCCGTTAAGAGAACAGATGATGGCGCCCGAGTCACAGATACATAGAGTTTGAGTCTAAGAGTTGTCTTTGTTTTATCTCGTAATTATATGCACAGAGTTTGAAAAAAAATCTGATTTAACCTAAGACAAAACACAAGAACTCTAGCCTTAGCAACAAATTATGCAGATTGAAAAAAAAAATTAGGACAGCAACAGGGTGTCAAAGATAAAATAGTGAAAAATATCACTCAAACCAGCGTACACTCATTCATTCCGCCATGGCTTCTCATACTTGTACTCACGACTTTGCTTGCTGCCTCTTGGAACACATTGATTTTTAGATTTTCACACAGACTCAAAAAATGCAGTCTTCTGCCAAGAAGTCCCCAGTTCCAAAAGACGTATTTAACTTGGAGTCTCCGGGAACGACTACTTGGGTATGCAAATTTGTTCAAATGTCTGATTAAGTCACCTAACAATTATTCCAGGCGCGGGAGTTAGCAGAGCACAGTGTCAATAGCGTAGGTTTCTAAAAAAATGATGAATGTCAGGTCGGTGCCTTCCCTCAGTATAGGATTCACTTTAGTCACACCACAGATTTGTCCACAAATAATATATATAGATAGTCGGGAAATGTTTGTTAATATTCACGCCACCAGGCAGCAAATTATATAGAGTTTCTAGAAGAAATTAAGATCTGGCTCCAAGGTCCAGTATTTATCATTACAGTCTTTGAAAAACCCGTTATTGGGATATTAGTATTTCTGTCTAACTTGCACCGTCAGATCAGTGTTACTTGAGAAAACCCACGTGGTTCAAAATAAGGACTGTCTATTTCTTCACAAGTATGGAAACTACTACTAGGTGCTGGTAAAGTTAGGGTCACCCCAAAACTTTCACTGTGTGGAGGAAAAATAACACATATAATATAATAAACAGAATCTGTACTGGTTAAAACTTACATTTAAACTTGCAAGCAGAGAGCTTTGCTTATCATTTAAACTTCCCGTGACGTAAGTTATATTTAAAAATCAGCAATCCTAATGAATTAGGAACACGTGCGTATTCCGTCACCATTCATGAGGCTCGATTCTAGAGTTTATACGTTAGTTTAGAAAAATACACTCGACTGAGTATTAGCAGTTAAATTAAATTCATAAATAGCTACAATTGCCGTTATAAGCTAGAAATTTAATCTATTCTGCTTTCCACTGAATGCTTCCCTAGAAAATATAATAGCCTACCACTTTATTTCTCTTCTGCGCTAAAGAAATAGATTAAAATGAATTAAGCGATTTAACACTTTAACACTCACAAAATCTATATATATCTATCATATTAATTACCTCAACCACAGAATTACAGGTAGTCGCACAACTTAAGAATAAAAATGCTGAAAATATTTCTGGAAGTCTAGAAGTTCGACAAATTGCCGAAACAAACTGAGATCTTCGCTAACAGCTATTCTGTTTTCGAGCGACCTATCTACTGTGGAGTCTATGAGCGAGAATGAAATTAAAGTTTCAAACTTGGCCAATATCTTAAAATCAGACAAAGGGCCCAAACTTATTTCGCCAAGCGAAATTATCTCCCCTACTCCCAACATTTACGTCCGCTTAACGCGTGTCGTAACTGTCACCTACTGACCACGATGTACGCGTGTCAGTTTCAAATCCCAGACAGCCTGACTCCATTGCAGGCAGTTTTCACACTACAGCTGACCATGGCCCACGGTGAGCGCCGTGTCAGTTTGGGATTTTCCAGACAAATGTCTGGATACTGACCGGTGCAGATGTAAAGTATCACACCTCACCGGGACTTATGCCGAGAAGAAGCTCGCGCGCTTGGTGAGAATGTAGACGATTTGCTACGTCCTATGTTCAGCGAACCGACTTATCACGCCTTCTGACGCCCTGCAGCCCTGACATCTACGTAATATCGTCCTAGCGCGATTCTCAGTTTTAGAGAAAGGAAAACAGGTAAAGTTTGCGAATTATATGAAAATAATATTCGCAAAACGAATGGATGAAAAATATACAGGAAAAAGGAAAACACAGAGATAATAAAAGAGAGAATTTAAGTGAAAGAATAGGAAGAAGATGTAGGAAATTAAATGAATATAAACCCTACGTGACAGAGCCTCCCCCCTTTAAGATATGGAAGCACTCCATGTCTACGTTATGGAGTTTAATTTCCTATAACCGTAGCTTCGGGGTGTCTGTCCTCTTCCCTCTCATCTTCCCCCTCCATCTCTGTCCGATTCCTACTCAAGTCCACTCCTCAAAGTTTCCTTCCCCTGGAATGTCTCATATGCGCGCTTGAAAGAGCGTCGCCGCTGCTGACATTTTTGAAAGATTTCCTGTGATAGCGGTGGAATATCCCTGCCACTATCGTCATCTTCGTCAGTTTTGGCGATCGTCAGGAGATGGTCGGAGGTTGGCACTGGTTTTTCCAAGTATCTCTTTAAGAGATTTAAATGGAAAACCTTCTCCTTTCCTTCAATAGAGATCTGGTAGTTAGCCTTAGAAATCTTTTTCAGGACGGTAAACGGCCCTTGCCATCCGATCTTCAGTTGGTTGTTCTCGGTAGGGAGCAACACCAAAACTTTCTCTCCTGCTTCCAGTTCTCTCTCTTCCGCGACTTTCCTGTATCGGTTAGCGTGCTTGGTGCGTGCTCGCTTAAAGTTAGTCGTTGCTAGGTCCCACCCTAGTTTCAACCGTTCCTTTAAAACCGACACATATTTACTGGCTGAGACAACTGTCTCATCAGCCTTCTCGTCTGTCAGAGACTGAAGTAAGGCTTCAAGCGGGCCCTTAATGGGTCTGCCAAATAAGAGTGTAGCTGGCGGAAATCCTGTGGAAGTATGAGGAGATTCTCTGTAGCCAAATAATGCTGCAGGAATACAGAGATCCCAATCTTCAGGTTTCACTTGTGCCAGCTTACTTAGCATCATGGTGAGGTTTCCATTAGCACGTTCCACGAGCCCATTTCCCGCCGGAGTATATGGCTTAGTGTGGATGTGTTGGGTCCTCAAGATCTTAACGATCTCATCCATCAACAGGTTTCGGTATGGAGATCCATTATCCGTCAACACTTGCTGAGGGAATCCCAACCGAGTGAAAATCTGCACGAGGGCTTCTGCGACATGCTTGGCATCTGCGCATGTTAGCGGGATAGCTTCTGCCCATAAAGTGCATGTATCGACTAAGGTCAGGATGAACCTGTTCCTTCTTTTAGTCCTTTCGAAAGGCCCTAAAATGTCGATCACAACCCGTTCGAATGGTGTTCCCATTATTGGCATTTCACCCATGTGGACTGGGGGTGCCCGTTGCTTGGGTGGCACACGTTGGCACTGGGCACAGGATTTGACATATCTGATGATATCAGTATTCACTCCTGGCCACCAATAATGAGTGGTTATACGTTGGTTTGTGGCGTTCTGTCCCATATGTCCGCTAAAGGGAAGAGAGTGCCCCATTTCTAGGATTTGGCTTCTGTACTGTTTCGGTACTAGGAGCTGGTTGTAACCTTGGTCAGGCTTGCCCGTTCTCCGATAAAGTACGCCATCCTCAGAAAAAATGTCCCCGTGCTGTTTGGGTTCCTTAGCCATGGGCAGTTTCCTAAAGCAGGGTGCCAAAGTAGGGTCCTTGTATTGCGCTTCTTTAAGTTCCATAGGTAACAAATTTGGCGCAGGTTCCCGTTCCTTCTTGGTTTGCCCTCTTGTAGTTACTGCTGCCACAATCGGCTCTTCCGGTTTCCCAATACACACGTATCTCCCGCCAAGTATGACTGGGTAGATGGGATCATCCATAACAGCTGCTTTGATCACGCCTCTGACAAAGTCAGAGTGTATCTCCACCAATGCGATGGGAAGCGCTGTAGGTGCCTCACTCTTACGAACTCCACAAAGTTTGACGGTCTCTCCTGTCTCTTGACCGGGTTTAACCAGGTTTCTGGCAACAATGCAATCGTAAGAAAGCCCCGTGTCAAATAAGCAAGAAGTTTGAGAACCGTTCAAAATAACAATACCTCGCGTTGAGGGTCTATCCCCAAGAGGTTGGGAATCACTGTCAATAATTCCGCCTTGCGAGACTGTTAATAAGCATCCGATGCGTTTAGGCTCGGTGTGCTCGGTCTGATCATATGTCCCGTGCTCGGGGTTTCTCCCTTTGCCACCTTGTCCTTTCTGGCTACGCTGCCATGTAGGGCGGTCGGGTTGATCAGACTGTTTGGGGTGGTTGGGGTACTTATTCTTGTAGAACTTGGATTTTTCAGGAGGGGGGTTTTGAGGTCCAGTTTCTCTGTGGTTGTTTTGGTTAGAAGCCTGAGAAGATTGCTCTAGGTTATGTTTTCGAAAATGCTCCTCTGTCGGTTTCCGCTTTGTGGCCGGTAGTTCAGCCAGCGCATTGTGATAACGCTCAGACTTTTCCAAAATGTCTTCAAGTTTTTCTGCCCCCTGCTCAGCGAGAAATCTCCGGGTATCAGCAGACAAAGTGTTCTTTATTTGTTCAGTTAGAACAAGTTCCTCAAGACCTTCATAGGTAGAGGGGAGCTGCGAAAGCTCAAGGCACTTTGTTAGATATCCCTTAAGACGCGATGAGAACTGGTGAAAAGTTTCAGAATTCTCTTTCCGGCTGTTGCGAAACAGTTGCAAAAACTTGCGAGCGTTCATTTCAAAGCGCTCCAGTAACGCTTTCTTCAACACATCGTAGTCGTCTTGTTGGCTACTTTCCAGCTTAGAATAAACATCATAAGCAGAACCTTTTAGGGCCTGGGAAAGTTTCATATTCCAACGCGACCTCTCTAACCCGTACAGAGTTGCAATTTTCTCAAATTTTTCTAACCATGTGTCAATCTTCTCATTTGGACAAGGAAAAGATTCAAGAGTGAAAGACATAGCATTTAGTTGAAGAGATTGAGTGTTAGCAGGGTCAGTTAAGGAAGAATGAGGAGAAGACTCTCCATTGCTGGAGGTAGAGGCAGCCCCACGCCTTTGGAATTCTAGAGTCTTAAGCGCCAGCTCATGCTGTCGTCGTTGCTCATTTTCTCTTTCCTCATGCTGTCTCTCCTTCTCTTTCTCTCTTTCCTCATGCTGTCTCTCCTTCTCTCTTTCGTTCGCCCTGCGGATTTCCATTTCTTCATCCATCTTCTTCTGCTGTAATAGACGGTCTTCCGCTTCTTTCCTCCTAGCTTCTTCTTTTTCCTCTTTAGCTTCAGCTGCTTTCCTCTCCGCATCATATCTCTCCAGTTCGTCTCTGACAAAAGCTTTCGCTTCCTCTCCTTCCAGTCCCTCCTCTCTCGCTTCGTCCCTGAGAAATTGTCTAAGCTTTGCCCTCTCGGCCATATTATGTCAGTGACTGAGACTCGTGGAGAAAGAAAATAGGAAAAAGGATACACTGGTTCCTACCACTTACGAGAAAAAAAAATTACCAAAAATCAAAAGATGATATCCTTAACCCTGGGATACCTCCTCCAAAGTAAAATCTAACTATCGCTGCTATTATCGGCAATAAAGCACTCAATGCAAAACACGACTACGCCAAATAAATGGTAGTTAAGATTACTTCTGAAAAATAAGTTGCTACAGTGGAAAAGCAAAAGAATATTGCAAAAATTAAAGAGAAAAATAATCCCTTAATTTTTAAAAATCCACTATAAGTTCGCCCCTGAAGTCAGATCGGGTAAGGGAGGGAATTAATCTGGACAAAAAGTCCGAAACACACTCCTTAACTTAGTTCAAACGCCGTTCTGCCTCAGTACCCAGTGAATGTTATACACTCACCACTTTACCAGCATTTAGTATTACAATCAGCAGTTAACATATATCCCGACAAATCAACCTGTAACCAAAATGTATATTATTCAAAGATGCTGTGGAAAAAAAAACTTATTAGTTTGTGTGGTCAGCACGCCCGTAAACAGATCGCTAGTCTAGGGGGTAATTTTTTAAAGATATAACAACTCACAAGACATCACACTCTTACTCTATATCAGAATACAGAATCTTAAGTTCAAAATCCAGATAGACGAGTCCACGTTTGTCGTACTCGTCTTCCTATTCTAAGTTCAAAGACCGGAAACGAGCCCTCATTTGTCGTAGATTTCCGATAGGAGAATTAAGACTAGGTTTGGTCCCTTCTGAATAGGTTTGAATAGGTGATAGACTCAGTGAGAGTTAGTGAAAGGTAATAGAATTTCCACACACGTGAGATGATAGATTTGATATAGTGGCTGTCTCTGAAAGCGAAAAGAATTCTTCTCTCTCTCACCTATCTTCTACAACAGTTGTTACAGCGTCAGACAGACTACACCAATATACATATTACGTATATTTCTATCACTCACAGGCACGCACATACACGTGACGACAGGTAAACACACAGACGTGGGAAAACTATAACAATGATATATATATATTATCTAGAACGAGCTGACCAAACACGATTATTAAGTTCAAGAGCGATTTTATTATCAGGAAAAATCGGCTCACAACATCAAAGAAAGTACATCAAGGAAAATACATATACACATAGTCATAAAAAAAATCAAGGAAATGTTGCAAGGATGATAGCCCCGTTATAGTGTTAACTCTAGGTTTAGCCCGGCCCCGTTAAGAGAACAGATGATGGCGCCCGAGTCACAGATACATAGAGTTTGAGTCTAAGAGTTGTCTTTGTTTTATCTCGTAATTATATGCACAGAGTTTGAAAAAAATCTGATTTAACCTAAGACAAAAACACAAGAACTCTAGCCTTAGCAACAAATTATGCAGATTGAAAAAAAAAAATTAGGACAGCAACAGGGTGTCAAAGATAAAATAGTGAAAAATATCACTCAAACCAGCGTACACTCATTCATTCCGCCATGGCTTCTCATACTTGTACTCACGATTTTGCTTGCTGCCTCTTGGAACACATTGATTTTAGATTTTCACACAGACTCAAAAAATGCAGTCTTCTGCCAAGAAGTCCCCAGTTCCAAAAGACGTATTTAACTTGGAGTCTCCGGGAACGACTACTTGGGTATGCAAATTTGTTCAAATGTCTGATTAAGTCACCTAACAATTATTCCAGGCGCGGGAGTTAGCAGAGCACAGTGTCAATAGCGTAGGTTTCTAAAAAATGATGAATGTCAGGTCGGTGCCTTCCCTCAGTATAGGATTCACTTTAGTCACACCACAGATTTGTCCACAAATAATATATATAGATAGTCGGGAAATGTTAGTTAATACTTGAAGTATTTCGCGCCACCAGGCAGAAAGATTACGTAGAGTTTTTCTAGAAGAAATTAAGATCTGGCTCCAAGGTCCAGTATTTATCATTACAGTCTTTGAAAAACCCGTTATTGGGATATTAGTATTTCTGTCTAACTTGCACCGTCAGATCAGTGTTACTTGAGAAAACCCACGTGGTTCAAAATAAGGACTGTCTATTTCTTCACAAGTATGGAAACTACTACTAGGTGCTGGTAAAGTTAGGGTCACCCCAAAACTTTCACTGTGTGGAGGAAAAATAACACATATAATATAATAAACAGAATCTGTACTGGTTAAAACTTACATTTAAACTTGCAAGCAGAGAGCTTTGCTTATCATTTAAACTTCCCGTGACGTAAGTTATATTTAAAAATCAGCAATCCTAATGAATTAGGAACACGTGCGTATTCCGTCACCATTCATGAGGCTCGATTCTAGAGTTTATACGTTAGTTTAGAAAAATACACTCGACTGAGTATTAGCAGTTAAATTAAATTCATAAATAGCTACAATTGCCGTTATAAGCTAGAAATTTTAATCTATTCTGCTTTCCACTGAATGCTTCCCTAGAAAATATAATAGCCTACCACTTTGTTTCTCTTCTGCGCTAAAGAAATAGATTAAAATGAATTAAGCGATTTAACACTTTAACACTCACAAAATCTATATATATCTATCATATTAATTACCTCAACCACAGAATTACAGGTAGTCGCACAACTTAAGAATAAAAATGCTGAAAATATTTCTGGAAGTCTAGAAGTTCGACAAATTGCCGAAACAAACTGAGATCTTCGCTAACAGCTATTCTGTTTTCGAGCGACCTATCTACTGTGGAGTCTATGAGCGAGAATGAAATTAAAGTTTCAAACTTGGCCAATATCTTAAAATCAGACAAAGGGCCCAAACTTATTTCGCCAAGCGAAATTATCTCCCCTACTCCCAACATTTACGTCCGCTTAACGCGTGTCGTAACTGTCACCTACTGACCACGATGTACGCGTGTCAGTTTCAAATCCCAGACAGCCTGACTCCATTGCAGGCAGTTTTCACACTACAGCTGACCATGGCCCACGGTGAGCGCCGTGTCAGTTTGGGATTTTCCAGACAAATGTCTGGATACTGACCGGTGCAGATGTAAAGTATCACACCTCACCGGGACTTATGCCGAGAAGAAGCTCGCGCGCTTGGTGAGAATGTAGACGATTTGCTACGTCCTATGTTCAGCGAACCGACTTATCACGCCTTCTGACGCCCTGCAGCCCTGACATCTACGTAATATCGTCCTAGCGCGATTCTCAGTTTTAGAGAAAGGAAAACAGGTAAAGTTTGCGAATTATATGAAAATAATATTCGCAAAACGAATGGATGAAAAATATACAGGAAAAAGGAAAACACAGAGATAATAAAAGAGAGAATTTAAGTGAAAGAATAGGAAGAAGATGTAGGAAATTAAATGAATATAAACCCTACGTGACACTAGTGCTCTGCGCAGACACACACTTATAGCTGACTCCCTCAGTCAACTCCCAGGACACAACGCTCTCTCCTACACACCCAGGGCACACACTGTGAACTCCCTGTCACGAGACTCGACTGTTAGAAACCCCACTCAGTCAAAAACACATGTGGGCTAGCCACGAGCTTAATCACAGCTCACTACAACTCAGGGATAAATTCCTCACAGGCGTGACTCAACGCTGTGAGAAGCGATCATCGCTCTGTTCTCGATCATACGAGAAGATATTATTACTATCTCCTTTTAAACAAGCATCAGCTTAATCGGGCATCAAGTGCCACAACCCATAATTTAACTTGTCCAAAAAAACATATTCAGAATTACTGCCCTTTCCATAGGATCAACTCGTTACATTCTCTTTTCACACAACATGCCTAAGAAAAATTCACCGAATCTTTTGGCCGAATACCATCACCAACCAAGATCTGCTTACTCGGAGCAAGCAAGAGGACATGCACACCATCATACCTAGCAGACGCTGGAGCCGGGTTGGCCATGTCCTCAGAAGAAACCACGATGCCATCACAAGAACAGCTATGCTATGGACCCCTGAACGAAAACGAAAGAGAGGCCGAACAAAAACAACTTGGCGGAGGACTGTGGAGGCTGAGATGCAAAATATGAACAGAGTTGGGGCACTGTACGAATGATGGCCGCCGACTGAGCAAAGTAGAATGAATTTGTTGTTGTCCTACAAGACGCCACCAGGCGTGATGGCCACTGACTGCTTTGACGGTCGGCGGCTAAGGATCAAAGAAGAAGAAGAAACAATATTACTCC
This sequence comes from Oreohelix idahoensis, assembly GCA_024509875.1. Lineage (NCBI taxonomy): Eukaryota > Metazoa > Mollusca > Gastropoda > Stylommatophora > Oreohelicidae > Oreohelix > Oreohelix idahoensis. Next base: position 16,823 of record JAMPIV010001515.1, read on the forward strand.
ATCAAACAATAGTACTCCATCAAACAATATTACTCCATCAAACAATGTTTGTCATTAACAAAAATTTGATAAACATTCACCAAATGCTTCTATTTTTCTAACCCTTTTAAAATTATGTATGACTTTCAAAGACCTTTCTGGGGTTACCAACACCTCATTATGACACAGCAACACTGATCTGGTTGAACAATACCACACACACTTGTAAGAATTCGTAACTGCTAGTTAAGGTTCAAGAGGTCAAAACTGCAGCTGACCTCGCTGTATCAAGTCAGCACTAAAGCATTTTAAGGGCTCTTGAAGTGATGGTTTCTGTAGCAATTTGTATTACATAATGAGATTGTTAGCCCAGTGCAAACCCTCCCTTTTATGACAATGCTTTGGGCAACACAGTGGTCCCATTCTTCAACCCCCCAGTATTCACAATGTAATTAACATATCAACATTCTCCATGTACTTTTCTATTTCAAAATTATGCAAGGTCATTTGTTTAAAATGATACCTGACGGATTGTGTGAGTACAACACCCCCCCCCCCCACCCCACCCCACCCAAAAAAGGCACTAATACTTGATTTAACTGGACAAGTTTGTAAGAAAACAATTTGTTCGTTGGTGCAAATTTATGTGTTCACATCTTCTAATATTCCTGATGCATGTGAAAATAAAAAAGTTATTGTTTACAGTCTGACCCCATCTGTCAATGCCAGGAGACAGAATGAAAATTGAGACACAGGACTGTTACGCACATAATTTTTCTAAGACTGTGTGTAATTAATCTGTCTGAATGGTACACTTTAAATTTTTTGATCGAAGGTGTATAACCCTTGTTGGACTGTAGTTACATATTTACAATAGGGGTTACCTTCTCTTATGTCTTGACTCGCCGGTCCATTTTTTCGATCGATGTCAGGTCATTCTCCTTATATGGTAGTATCGGTCAACTGTTTCTTGGAATGATTGAAACCAGAGTTGATGTTATTCCCTGTCCATACAAGGCGTGATTTTGGTCATATCTGTTTGCCTGGAATGTCTCCTACATCGTCCCGTTTTGAGTCTTACTCAGGTGTATGCGTTCTGCGCATGTCTGAACTTTAGGGGAGTTTTGAAAAAGTCTTCCTGTCAGGGAGTCTACAAGATGTGTTGAGCAGAGAGGACGCATTCCTGCGTCTGTGATTTTTGATAGGGAATTTGTAGTCCTCTAGTGAGTTAGTTTAGCTAACGAGGTCTTTCCCTAGATTGATTCGAAACGCCTGGAGGCGTATGTTTTGTGGTGTTTATTTCGAAGCAAGGTAATACCCTCCTTATGTTCAAATCTGTAATCTATTTTTGATGTTTGACATTGGTCGTTCTCTGCTCACTTACCAGTTACAGATAGGAGAGGTTCTTCTACTAGAGATTACACCCCAGGTATCTTCATACCTGAGATTGATATATACACGGGTCACTCTAGGCCCAGAGAACATTTTCTATGCTCTATGAACTTCGCTATGCCAGCGATTGCACCTACGTCGAGGTTAGACCTAGGAATGCCTATAAAGGTCAGCTTGACCTGTATTCCTGAAACGCCATTCTCGTGCGGCCAGTGATTAGACTTATTTTGCACATCTGATCTGCCAGCATCAGAGAGGAGTATTGATAAACTTATGTACATTAATGATATGAAGCTGAGGCTGTAGTAAGCTGGGATTATCTATATCAGCTTATAGAATATATAGGCAAGATCCATTGAAGAACTTTATTTATGCTGAATACCATGAACTGTCGTGTCTATGACTTATGTAAAATGGATGTAACGTATCTGTCATTGTGGCGTCAAAATAAATGATGGAAACATCAACAGCAGCTTCACACTTTTATGACTTTCCATGTCATATCTCACGTTTGTAGATCTGTGAAACTACATCACATCTACACTCACAGCAAGCAACAACAAACCAGACAAGACACCTTACACTTCAGCCTATAATATCCCTGGTGTCTATAGGGGTGGGACTTTACTTGGCTACATTTCAGCAACGACTTTGGACTTATAGCTGCAACGTCCATAGTGGCCAGATTCGTGGCTTATCATTGTAAATCCATCCATATCAAGGACATAATGTCAGACTGGCCGGTATGCCTATTCTCAACCCCTTTACGGTTTGTTTATTTGTTTGTATGCTCCTCAAGCATGCCTGTGCCAAAACATGGTCCTAGATTACAGGTGGGATCCACATTAGTGAAGAAAGAAAAAGAAATAATGAAAAAGTTTCATAAACGGGTGATTACGGAATGAAATAGTGCAACAAGAAAACTGTTTAAGATTATTTGATTTGTGTTTGAATTATTATTTGTTGTTTGTTGTATTCATTGTGTATAACATCTTGCTGTATAATTCATTCTTCATTTATGCAATCTTGTATTATTTGAACTATGTTATCAATATAATAAAGTCTCAAACGTGCAAACTTTACTGTAACCGGGCTGGTTACAACATCAATGTAAGAATGTGTGTGTCCGTCAGTTGGCCGGGTAAATATTTTGACGTGAGCTAACTCTTGTACGTTCTGGTTCAAGTCGTTACAGGCCTGTCCGCCTGAGATGGAAATTCTTGACCTTAGTTTATTCTTCTTCCCAGTATTCGTTCGTACCCTTTTTGTGTTTAGTGAAAAGCAACCTCGTATAATGGTTTTGTTAAAGTAATCCACTGTAACGTTCCAAAGAAAACTCAGCAATGTAGAAATGTCACAGAATATTGTGACACATATTTGGTGTTGACGCAAAATCGAGAGTATGGGAAGTTGAGTGGAAATTGCACTCTCGATGCTTATACCTAGTGAGTTGGAAACGGATGACGTAAAAAAAAAGAGAGATGACGTAGGACCTTAGAGACAGAAACCGGCCACATTATTGAAGGATGTAGTGAAAATTGTTTCGACTCTGACTTTACCACCCTTGTACTGTACTACCACTCAGACGATCATTTGAATAAACGGCTTCAACACAAGAAAGAAACTTGGGTTTGATAACCTGTGACATAGGGGGTATGGTAAATGGTGCCGAGACCAACGATGTAATTCTCTGGTGGTGCTTTGCAGAGGCATGTTGAGAAGTCAACGGTTGTCGTCACCTGGGATCATTCTGGTGAGGTCTTACACTTAAAAGTTATACACTTGAAAATTCAGAAGACGCAAAACGTGGCTAAAAAGACAATCCTTACGGCAAACTTAGTTGTATGACAAAATGTAAACCTTCAACGGTCATACATTTGAAATTCAGAAGTCGCAAAATTTGGCTAAAAGACAGTACGTCAACCTTAGCGGTCCCTCTGTCAAACTTTGTAGTATGACAATGTGGTAACTGTACGATTGTTATGAAATTACAATGTGGAGCCTGAACCGCTGAACGATTGTTATGAAATTACAACGTGGAGCCTGAACCGCTGTACGATTGTTATGAAATTACAACGTGGAGCCTGAACCACTGTACGATTGTTATGAAATTAAAACGGGGAGCCTGAACCGCTGTACGATTGTTATGAAATTACAACGTGGAGCCTGAACCACTGAACGATTGTTATGAAATTACAACGTGGAGCCTGAACCACTGAACGATTGTTATGAAATTACAACGGAGAGCCCGAACCGCTGTACGATTGTTATGAAATTACAACGTGGAGCCTGAACCACTGAACGATTGTTATGAAATTACAACGTGGAACCTGAACCACTGAACGATTGTTATGAAATTACAACGGAGAGCCCGAACCGCTGTACGATTGTTATGAAATTACAACGTGGAGCCTTAACCACTGAACGATTGTTATGAAATTACAACAGGGAGCCTGAACCGCTGTACGATTGCTATGAAATTACAACGTGGAGCCTGAACCACTGAACGATTGTTATGAAATTACTACGTGGAGCCTGAACCACTGAACGATTGTTATGAAATTACAATGGGGAGCCTGAACCGCTATACGATTGTTATAAAATTCTGCCTCGTGGAGCCACAAAACCACTTAGAACGATTTAGTTAATTTAATTAAGGTTAGTTAATAGCGGAGTTTAGGAGTGAATTAACTAAGCAATTAGGTACACCTACTGACCCAGTTTTTTTTAAAATTAGGTGCATACAATACTGGGTATTATATTAGTTAAAACCACAAAAATAGTCATAAACAAGAAAACTCCGCCTAGTCTTGTTTGTATAAGATTAATTAATTGTTAAGGGCACGATTGAGAAGAAGGAGATTGGACCTCAGGCTTGGTAGAGCAGTCCCATGTGAAGAAACACAGGAAGAACCTATGGAGATAGGGTTCTGCCAAAGAAGAAGATTAACAGAAAGAGGGAGAGGGAGAAATGCACCGGAAGTAGCAAGAAGGGGAGAACACATACTACCTGTGTGTTATATTTGTAATAGGGTTGGGCATAAGTCTTACTCATGCAGATATAGACCGCAAGTGCGTAAGATAAGAAGGGCACAGGGTAGATATGATGCCCAACCATACCACAGACAATGGAAAAGAGTATATCATCACAGGAATTGGTTTGACAAGAAAAGACGACAACAACAAACATGTCAAGAATACAGAAATAGGAAGATGAATTGGGATAGTTAATTTGTAGACAGGAACAGACAACACACACATGAGAGGAAAAACATCTGTACAGAATTTGAACGAGAGAAATGGAAATGTAACAAATATCAGCATAAACAGAGATACCATAGGACATGTAATAACAGTGAGAGGACACTCACAAGTCTCAACAGTAACTATGGACCAGGACACTGGGATAGCTTGAAAAGAAGAACTAGACTATCTGTGAGGAATTTTGTGGCAGAAATTAAGAAAGGAAGGATATTGGAAATAAACAACGTAAATGTAGATGATCAACAGAGGTGTCGAATAACAACTGACAATGAGTGGAGGATGGACGTGAACAAAGTAAGATTAGGTGGGAACAGCAAGAACATATCCTACCAACCAAGGGTTACAATAGAATATGACAGTACTAGGCATAGATCAGGGAAGAGCCAGGTTAGGAAACATGACAACACACGGAAAGACATAGTCAACGTTGCTACCCAGACAGAAACAAAGAAGGAAATAGGTATACAGACAGAAATATCGGAGCACAGCGACAACCCTACATCAGACAAGAAAATGGAAATAGCAGTACCACAGCATGGAGTTAACAACAAAATAAGACCAAACATGATAGAACCCAGTCGGTTAACCCCAAAACCCCAAATCTTATACAGGGAGCAAAAAGAGATGGGCACATATAGGCCAGAGGAGGACAGGATACAAGTATGTCAGGATACAGAGAGTAGACAGTACAATGAGATTCTAGAGGATACAACAGCAATAAGAAATAAATGGAACGGTGCTAATCCAGAAATAGATGCACCGTACAAACATACGAGAGCTGCAGAACAAAGAAACAGATCACAGGAGCAACAGCTATTGCAACAAAAGGAACAACAGATACAGACTAAACAACAAAGTCGTGGGAGTCAAACTCAGAACATAGAGAACACATCAGCTAAAGATTCAGATACGCAAGAAGAGATGGAAGAGGGGAATATAAGAGGGAAGAGGAGACAGCAATCGTCGTCGTCAGACGATTCATCGGTTTATAGAAGGCGTCTAGCAAAATTGAGACATGTAGAAGAGGTCAGACGTAGAAATAAAAATAAAGTAAGAAATAGTGGCGCAGGGGTAAATGGGGAAGATATAAAGACACTTTGCCAATATATAGAAAAGAAATCTGAAGAATTGAAAAAAGAAAACTAATCATAGAGAAGTACAAGAGGAACAAGACAGAAGGACCAAGGGAACGGGTCAACGGAGAATAGACAAGGTAGAACATGGAAGATCGAGGGAAAAAAAAGAGGAAGAAAGAAATAGTGAAATAACAGAAATAGAAGAGATAACTACATTGTGTGCAGATATCGAGAAGGAGTTTGAAGAATTAGAAGCCAGGAAGAAAAAGGTGGAAGTAACTAAAGATACCAGGAAAACAAGCAGAGGTCGATGTAAGGACGGAATTAAGAATGAAGAAGTTGAGAGGAACTCAAGAAATAGTAGTAAAAGAGAGGACGAGGAAGAGATAGCAGCACATTGCACATATATCGATAAAAAGAATAGAGAGCGGGAATTAGAGAAGAGAATACTGGGAGTTAAGAGTGGTTCGGAGGAGAAGAAGAAAATCATCAAGGTAGCTATGCCAAGCGTACAGGAAATGAAGAAAGCAATAAAGGACGAACTGAGGGGACCCAAACCCGACACCGTGGTACTAAAGTATGTACAGAGATTTCTGGAGAGAAAGTTTGATACAGACTTATCAGAAAGGAAAGAAGAAATTCGCAGGCTTGTGGTGAGAGTGATGAAGGAACTTAATTACTGGGAAATCAAAATAGTGGATAGAGATGTGTTCTCAGATTTGTCATCAAGTTACTCAGACAGTGTATCGTCAGATGAAGATGATAATTTAGAATGAACAGAGGTCGAGGACGCGGAAGAAAATACAAGATGTAGAAATAAAGAGAGTCACATGAGGAAAGTATGGCTTACGGAGAGGTGCGAAATGGTGGAGAAATTGAGAAAAGAAGTAGGAGACGAAGTAAATGACAAGAGGAAGAAAATGATTAAAGTAAATGAACCAAGCATAGAGGAGTTGAAGAAGGTAATAGAAGCCATCATAGGACGGCCTGATTTTAACTTCTCAAGAAGCATGGCATGGAGATTTGCTAGAGAAAAGGTATCATACACACTGTCCAGAAACAAGAGATGAAACGGATATGGTTCTGATGAAAATGATAGATGACGAAAACATGAAGAGACGACAGAGACGGATAGAGCAAGCAAATCGTGAACGAAGTCAGAAGAGAAATAACGGAGGAAGCAATAATAGATATTGCTAAACAGATTTCGTTGGAAAGGCATAGAGACAAGGAGGTCACTATAGTGGGAAAAATTGGAGTGTATGAGTAAGTAAAGTAGAGGGGAAGATGAGGAATAAAGTAGAAGCAAGAAAATGTTGGAATTAATGAATAAATAAAGGTATGTTAAAGGCCATGGAATAATGACGAGGATATTGTGTGAGAAGAAGAAGAAGCCATAAGAGATGGCAAAATTAAGAGTGAGTTAATTGAGAGTTCAGAGGGTGAGAATTTAAGGGCCATGGGAGATGGCGAACGCAAGATAATGGTTTAAATAATCATGAGAAAACTGAGAAGTCACAGAGAGGTGACGAACCTATGAGTTATAAGATAACGGAAAAAAGGGTAAATTAAGAAATTATAAAGAAAACGGCTGAATTATTTGAATTCTGAAGAGGCCATTGTATATTGGTGAGCAATGGAGGTAAGGAAAGAGAATGAAGAGATTCTCAGAGGGCTGAGATAGCAGCTATGGGTGCAGGATGGAGGATATAGTTAGATCTTGCATAGGGGCATAATAGGGTTCAAAACGGACTTATGTGCGAGCTGAGCTAGGGAATAACGTTGGTGCACACCTAGCAGAGCGAGGGGTGATAACCTAGACGAAATGGCAGAAGGACAGAAGGTTAACTATAGAAAACAGGGAGCAAGACGAGTGTCAAGACCTGTGGGAGTTGTGTTCCTTGGTAGAGTTACAATGGGTACACTGAGTACAAAATTAGACGAGTGTCAGTCGAGGGCTGAACTTGTTTAGGTGGCAGCGAGTGGAAGATGATAGGAAAAAGGGGTCATATATTTGGTACTTTAACGCAATTTTTTTTTTGAAAATGGTTACTTTAAATTATATGTTGAAGGCATTCGATGACATTAATGGTTAATAGTTCCAATTTTCCATAGGAAAAGGGAGCTATATAATTATGTTGTTGTGTTTAGATTCTGTTTTTTTTTTTTTTTTTTTTAGGAGGACTATTGAAAATGTTGCTATAAGCCACTTTTTCTCTGAAGAGCCCAGGAGTGAATATGTCACAGCATATTGTGACACATATTTAGTGATGACGCAAAATCGAGAGTATGGGAAGTTGTGTGGGAATTGCACTCTCGAGGCTTATACCTAGTGAGTTGGAAACGGATGACGTAAAAAAAAGAGAGATGACGTAGGACCTTAGAGACAGAAGCCGGCCACATTATTGAAGGATGTAGTGAAAATTGTTTCGACTCTGACTTTACCACCCCTGTAATGTACTACCACTCATACGATCATTTGAATAAACAGCTTCAACACAAGAAAGAAACTTGGGTTTGAAAACCTGTGACAGAAAAATGAAATATAGTTTATTAACGTGATCAGAACAGAAATGTTATTGACACAATGGTGAAGTACTAATTTCTTGCTTACACAAAGTAGTGAGTATCCTTTTATGAAAATGTATATCCAACATGAAAAAGTATCCAACAGAAGAAAATATAACTGGTGTACTTAGAAAACTAACTTGTCTACTTAAAAACTTGTCAAGTTAAAATAAACTTGTCTTGATAATCTCAAAGACAAAGTTCTGTAAAAATCCTCTCGCCTAATGAATCCTAAAAATCTGTAAAAGCCTGTCTATCGCCCACGTCTCTCCTTTTTATACTATTTCTTCTTTTTTTCTCGCCAATTTTCACATGGTGCTTTATTTTTCACACGGTACAAAACATCTACATTTGCACACGCTTTCTCAGCTTTTCGACTTTTTCCACAATGCTCCCTCTCTAACAACGGGAAAAAAACCCAGATTAGCAACTTCTTACAAAACTTTCCATTTAGAAACATGCATTTACTATTTTGTTGTTCTGGGACAGCTTCTCTCAAAGCCGTGAACTTTTCATGATACCGTGTTTTGTGCACAAATGTCTTAACTGCTTTTAACGTTGTTATTCTCATTCTATGTGGTTTTAACACGTATTAATGGTAGTGTATGTCAAGCGGTCACATTACCAAGTGTCCATTATTCATTCACACAGATTAATTTTCTCAACGATCCACACTCCACAGTTTGATGATCTCGAATATTTAATAACCTGACAGTTTACAAACATGTACAACTCCATCTTGGTACAGTAGTTGAAATAGATATATCATAAAGTTTCTCCTTCAGCCTGCATACACTCTTCCATCATATATCAGTCTAATCATAATATTAGATATATCACTTAGTCTTAGCAAATTTATGCTGAGTCATTTCGTAAAATTTACATAATGAACTTACGTAATTGCTCCTTCATTACTCACGAGGCACACAATGCTTGAAGACGCTGAAGAGCGTACACACATCCACTGGCGCAGCAGGACATCATAAGAAAATCCACACACTTCACTGAATACTGCCCGAACAGAGCTACACGTTTTGCTGGCGGTCACAGGAAGACTCAATAAATGCAGTGGTCACAGCCACATTCATTTCGGTGGTCATAGCCATATACATTTCGGTGGTCACAGCCACATGCATTTCGGTGGTCACAGCCACATACATTTCGGTGGTCACAGCCACATACATTTCGGTGGTCACAGCCACATACATTTCGGTGGTCACAGCCACATACATTTCGGTGGACAAAGCCACACATTTGAGAACCCATCAGAGGACAACGCCACATATTCCAAACACATTCGATCGCCACCAAGGCGAGACACCAGAGTTTTGTTACCATTCTAAGATACGTAATTTTTTTAAGCGTCCAGTGGGAGGTCTATGCGGTACTCAAACACCACTAAAAGAATTAATTAAAGTTTAATTAAATCATCGCAAAGCAGCTTCCAAAGACAACCAATGAGGAACTGATTAAAAGGTCCAGACCAGTACCTGTGGAGCAGCAGGTGATGGGAGGACGTAGTTGTTTGGTAGACAATACTCTGAGGAAACCAGATGATATTTTTAGAAGGCAGAACTTCTGGAGTTCTCGGGGTAAGAAAATAAAAAAGGGAGACCTACAAGCACTTGGAGAACAGAACAAGGGACAAACATGACAGGGAGAAGGAAAATACAGAAAGTCCTGAACGGATGTCACAGGACAAGAGAGGTTGGTGTGACCTGTGAACGGATGTCACAGGACAAGAGAGGTTGGTGTGACCTGTGAACGGATGTCACATGACAAGAGAGGTTGATGTGACCTGTGAACGGATGTCACATGACAAGAGAGGTTGGTGTGACCTGTGAACGGATGTCACATGACAAGAGAGGTTGGTGTGCCCTCATTGAAGGCTCTTATGTTTTATAGGCACTAAATAGGATAATAAAGAAGATAATGAATATTTACAGAATACCCATTTTAAATCATCCCTCTCCCCCCCCCCCCCCCCCCCCCCCCAATCTTTTATTTCAAAGCAAATCAAAGAAGAACAATATAATATGTCTTGTCACTTCGAAAAAATTTATTATTACACACACGTGTCTAGAAGGAAGTTCTACAAATATAGATAGAACAATTTATTATTACACACACGTGTCTAGAAGGAAGTTCTACAAATATAGATAGAAAAATTTATTATTACACACACGTGTCTAGAAGGAAGTTCTACAAATATAGATAGAACAATTTATTATTACACACACGTGTCTAGAAGGAAGTTCTACAAATATAGATAGACAAATGTATTATTACACACACGTGTCTAGAAGGAAGTTCTAGAAATATAGATAGACAAATGTATTATTACACACAAGTGTCTAGAAGGAAGTTCTACAAATATAGATAGACAAATGTATTATTACACACACGTGTCTAGAAGGAAGTTTGTTCAAATATAGATAGAAAAATGTATTATTACACACAAGTGTCTAGAAAGAAGTTCTACAAATATAGATAGACAAATTTATTATTACACACACGTGTCTAGAAGGAAGTTCTACAAATATAGATAGACAAAATGTATTATTACACACACGTGTCTAGAAGGAAGTTCTACAAATATAGATAGACAAATGTATTATTATACACACGTGTCTAGAAGGAAGTTCTACAAATATAGATAGACAAATGTATTATTACACACACGTGTCTAGAAGGAAGTTCTACAAATATAGACAGAAAAATGTATTATTACACACACGTGTCTAGAAGGAAGTTCTACAAATATAGATAGAAAAATGTATTATTACACATACGTGTCTAGAACGAATTTCTAAAAATATAGATAGAAAAATGTATTATTACACACACGTGTCTAGAAGGAAGTTCTACAAATATAGATAGAAAAATGTATTATTACACACACGTGTCTAGAACGAATTTCTACAAATATAGATAGAAAAATGTATTATTACACACAAGTGTCTAGAACGAATTTCTACAAATATAGATAGAAAAATGTATTATTACACACACGTGTCTAGAACGAATTTCTACAAATATAGATAGAAAAATGTATTATTACACACACGTGTCTAGAACGAATTTCTACAAATATAGATAGAAAAATGTATTATTACACACACGTGTCTAGAACGAATGTCTACAAATATAGATAGAAAAATGTATTATTACACACACGTGTCTAGAACGAATTTCTACAAATATAGATAGAAAAATGTATTATTACACACACGTGTCTAGAACGAATTTCTACAAATATAGATAGAAAAATGTATTATTACACACACGTGTCTAGAACGAATGTCTACAAATATAGATAGAAAAATGTATTATTACACACACGTGTCTAGAACGAATTTCTACAAATATAGATAGAAAAATGTATTATTACACACACGTGTCTAGAACGAATTTCTACAAATATAGATAGAAAAATGTATTATTATACACACGTGTCTAAAATGAATTTCTACAAAAATATATGGACAAATTAAGGCCATAACCGCAGCGGTTTACATCAAAAGAAAAAAATGAAGAAACAACAATAATGAATTGAACAATCATGAAAGTATAAATAAGAGTATTGACTATCTTCTAACCAACAGCTGATGGCTGGCTACAAGCTTAAGATTATTTTTAAAAGAAATAAATAAAACAAAAAGTGGAAACAAAAAAATGACATTTCCAATAACCATGGAAAGAAAAAAAATGACATTTGCAATAAACATGGAAACAAAAAAAATGACATTTGCAATAACAATGGAAACAAAAAATGACATTTGCAATAACCATGGTGTCGTAGATTTTGATAGGTATTTAAGATATATTTTGGTCCCGTCTGAATAGAACTAGAACAGGTAACTCAGTGAGAGACAAGGTAAAGAAATAGATTTCACGAGTGAAAAATGGTGAAAAAGGTAGAGTCTGTCCCTGGATTTGAGAAGATCCTCTATAGTCCAGCCTATCTCTAGAACAGAATTTTGTTTGTCAGACAGTATACCTCTATTTATATATTAATATATATATCAACCACTCACATACACACACACAGATAAGTGACGACAATTAGACGCACAAATGTGAAAAACTATATTACTGGAATAGGGATATTTGGGACGAGCTGACCAACACATTTAAATTAAGTTTTATGTAAATTTTATTTACCATAAAGAAACTTTACAACAGCTATTATTGAATATCAAACCAAAATATAGAAAAATCATAGGTATTAGAATTAGTAAAGGAATAGACTCATAGGTGTAATACCCCTCCCTCTGTTGCGACAAGATCCCGTTAGAAGAAAGTTATTAACCCTGTGGTGGAATACATTGATACAGCGATAAAATCCTCCATTATAAAGATAAAAGTTAAAATAAAATGTAGGGATAAAATATAGTTAAGTTACGCTGCGGCTTTTTCGCCCACGCCACAAGCGCGTTGATTTGGTAGACCGTACCATCGTTTTGTAGTGTCATTGAGAGAAAAAAAAAACTAATTATAACATGGGGACGCGAAAGGCCTATTCGTTCAGACGGGGTAAGAAAAGGAGGGAAGAAAAAAAATGATGCTGTCTGCAAGCGTTTGAATCTAAGTCTAACATACGCGCGAACTCGTAGTTAGTGTTTAAAATACGAGGTAAAGTAAGAACATGTAGCCACTTAGGTCACGAAAACAGACTTAGCTCTTATTTAGAATGACGTAAAACTCTTGAAAATAGCTGGACAGCACATGGAAAAGAAGTGAACAAGTGGTGGTAAAGATTTCAAGACTAACATGGAAAAAATATGGAATTTCTTATTAATAGGTTTAGAATCACAAAATTTAGCTAGTTTAGGAGCTTTTCTTTTCCTGATAAATAATATGCTGTCAAATAAAAGGACGGACAGATAATTCGGAAGTTACTGACAAAAGACTGATTTGTTCGATGCAGACTCGCAAACACATGTTAGTTTTGCATTCACTAAAGTTACATTTGACGCGTTCTTGAGACGAAGGCAGGAGAAAAAAGTACATGTAAACAAGGGGAAGTCAAAGGAGGATAGAATCTAAAAATATCTTCGCAGTAGAAATCTAAGCAGTGGGTGAGGAAAAATTTGGATAGTTTTTTTTGTAGTTGGGCCCAAAACCAAGTCCAAACTTGGGTAATGACAAGTTCAGACAGACCGACCGACAGAAATACCCTACACATTTGACCAAAAATTGGACATTTAATTTGAAATTTTAAATTCTAAAGGGACAGTACTCTAATTGGACGAGATAGTTAAGATTATTGGAAAATTTGCCAGCTCGTTGCCATTGTGTTGAAGACTGTCCACACAAGCAGTTCGTTGAGGCTAAGAAGTTTGTCGTCCATTGAATATATATATGCTAATAGTAGTGGGACGCCCTAGTCTAGCCAGCAGCTCAGCTGAGTTTGTGCTATTTCAACGTAACTGTGTTTTCATTTTGAATTGTGAGTTTCTTTGTCTGGCACTGTGCTAGTGCCAGATGTTCTGACGAATACACCATTGCATGAAATGAGATTCCTACCATACTACCTCAGAGCATGTGAGGAGTGGGCCTAAGGAACAACTTTCTTCAGTCGTCACAGGCCAGTTAAGTATTGAAGACCTGGCCTGCGGAAATTCATCAACCAACATAGTATACTAGAAACTCCCTTGTGTATTAATAACTTTTTCCACCATTAATCCTGTTTAAAGAGCAAATGAACACTGTTAACTACAGACTGGGGATGATGCAAATACCCCGACCCGACATCCAGTACTAGTTCCTAAAGACTTTTAGTTAGTAACAATATTAGTAAATTCAACTTATATATATGTACAAGTCTTTCATGTGTTTACCCGATTCTATGTAATTTTATTGAAATTGATTCATATTTAATTTAAAAGTCCTGACCAGAAGAAAAACTTGGTTCAGGACAAAATAAATTTTTTTTTTTAAATTGTAATTTCTAAAATTTAACACAGTGTTAATTGACTTGATCATAGAGCTTAATATTAGTGTTTGTGTGTGTGTGTGTGTTTGTGTACTTAATTACCAGCACACCACATTTCATTACCCTAGACATTAGACGTAGCTATCAGTCATATTAGTCACAAATTAGTCTGCTTGAGGTCATAGGTGGTAGTAGCAAGGTACTCTGTAAACTCACATAAACTGTTATCCCCAGGGACCTCCACAGCTGACCTCATTCAGTACACTAAGTAACATAGCAACCACACTTAATAACATCAAAACCCACCACATATATTGGTAGGCTCGTCTGGGATCTGAATTTCTCACATATATTGGGGTCTCCTGGTCCGGGAATTAAACTATTGGGGTATAAGTTTGTATAAATTCAACAGTGTCCCTAAAATTAAAAGTTATTCATAAGAAACAATTAAGGTGGAAGGTAAGAGTTGATGAATCTTCACAGCCAGTAGTAATTAATTAGTGTGTCACTGTGTTAATTAGAGTTTTGTAATCTATCTTAGAACACTATTAGATTTGTGATACAGGATGGCAGATCTAGCCAAATTCAGATCGGCTGCTGTGCTGACTGCTAAAGAAATGAATATGGAGGGTCAGGCTCTGATCCAATATGTAACTTCAGAATGTGACAAGTATATTGAAAGGGAAGATAGGAGGTTAGCTGAAGAGAAGAGGTTAGAAATTGAGGCTGACAAAGAACTTAAGAGGCTGTAGATTGAGGCTGACAAAGAGGCTAAGGCATTGGAGGCGGATAGGGAGGCTGCAATAAAGCGGCTCCAATTGGAAGAGAAGAAATTAGAAGCAGAGGAAAAGAGACAGGCTGCTAAAAGAGAGGAAAAGAGACAGGCTGCTGAAAGGGAAGCAGAGGAAAAGAGACAGGCTGCTAAGAGGGAAGCAGAGGAAAAGAGACAGGCTGCTGAAAGAGAGGAAAAGAGACAGGCTGCTGAAAGGGAAGCAGAAAAGGAGGAGAAGAGATTACAAAGGGAGCACGAGTTACGACTAAGGGAGATGGAATTTCAAGGCCATGCTCCTGAAAATGGTGCCAGACCCTTTCCCTCCGATGCCACTGCTAGTCAGGGAGCCTCAACCTCAGCTATGGGGTTTCATTTAGACCATTTTGTTGAGAAAGACGATGACATAGAAAGTTTTCTCAGTAAGTTTGAACTTTTGGCTACCACATATGGGTTAGAGAGAGAAAGGTGGAGCCTAAAGTTATCCCAGGGTCTTAGGGGAACATCTTATGAAGTGTTTGCAAAAATGAATAGAGACGACCAAGACAATTATGACATGCTAAAGCAGGCTCTGTTATTAAGATATGAAAAGAATGGTGAATTTTATCGTAAGAAGTTTAGAAATGCCAAGCTTTTGTCTGGGGAGCCAGACCCCCAATTCTCTGCCAGACTGGAAACCTATTTGGAGAAATGGACTGCTCTGGGGAAGACCCAAGATCTTAAAGAAATGATCATGATAGAGCAATTAAGAGAGTCCATGGCTCCGGACCTGAGAAAGTTTCTCATGGAACAAAGTGCAGAGAGAATTTGGGTGAGGTATTGAATGTCGCTGAGAGGTATCAAGCAGCCCAGGCAGAGGTAGCTGGCACTAAAAAGAAACATATAGAGAATTTAAAGGCCACACAGCACTTTAATAAATTTGATACCAGGGAACAAGGTAACAAAAGTAGGACAAACTTGATAGGCCACGAAATGATTATCGTGATAGAAACTCACAGTTCAATGACCAAAAATATAATGAAAGAAAACCTTTTAACCAAGGAAAGAGGTAGTGTAAATGGTGTAGGAAGGACAACCATAACACCGAAGTTTGTAAAAGGAAACCTTCTAACATTGCTGCAATGAAATCGGGGAACTAGAGATTAAAGGTTAAACCTACTGGACAGCAGGAACCTTATCACCCCCCAGTTTGTGAGGATGTTGTTTGTAACGGGGTCACCACAAGGTGCCTATATGATACAGTTGTGAGGTCTAGCCTAGTGAACCCAGATCAGTATACCACCGAAACCGTGGAAATACAAGGGGCGACTAAGGACATACCACTCATGACACTTCCCATCGCAAGGATAACGGTGAAAACTCGCTATGTGGAAGGAGAAATCAGAGCAGCAGTGATAGATGAACCAATCTACCCTCTGATATTGGGGTGTAGATACGTCTTCTTGGAGAATCCCAAGAGACCTGTGATCATGGCGACAGTGCAGACCAGGTCACAGTCAAAGGAGGAAGAAGGTGAACCTATAAATGCTCATCCAGAGAAGATGAGGAAGGCGCAGGCTGAGGATAGGACACTCAAGCCATGTTTTAAAAAATTGCCCAAATGTCACACACCTCCAAGCAAGGGAGATTATTATATGAAGAACAAATTATTATACAGGAAGGCTGGAACTGGAACAAATGGTCACAACCAGCTGGTTCTTCCTACTTCATATAGGGAGAAAGTGATGGAACTAGGGCATGCGATACCCTTCAGTGGTCACGTGGGGATCAGCGCCACAGGACAGCGTATAGCTTGTCATTACTTCTGGCCAGGGATAACGGAAGATATAAAAAGATATGTAAAATCCTGTCCAGAATGTCAAAGGGTAGCTCCAAAGCATTGGACTGCTCCTGCAACTCTAGGGGAAATGCCCATAGTGGGAACACCTTTTGAGAGGGTTGCAGTGGATATTGTGGGACCTCTCACTCGGACCAAGAGGAGGAACAGTTACATCCTTACTCTGGGGGACACTTGTTCTATGTGGGGAGCGGCGGTAGCCCTGTCGTCAATCGATTCGAAACATGTGGCAGAGGCATTACTTACAATATTCACAAGATTAGGATTCCCGCATCAAATCTTGACTGATAATGGCTCACAGTTCAAGGGGAAACTAACGGAAGAAGTTTTTAAGCTATTTCCAGCCAGACACTTTCATTGTAGCCCGTACCATCATCAAGGGAACGGCCAGGTAGAGAGGTTCAATGGGACTCTCATTTCTATCCTGAGAAAGCTGGCACATGAGAAACCTGATATGTGGGATCAATTTTTGCCCGCTGCGTTGTTTGCGTACCGGGAAGTACCACATAGTTCAACCGGGATGGCACCCGCAACCCTGTTATTTAGGAGGCCAATAAAAGGTCCATTGGAAGCCTTATTAAGGACGTGGACAGATGAGAAGGCAGAGGAAACTGTTACCTCATCATATAATTATGTGAACGAGCTGACCACTCGTCTGAAAGCTGGATGGAAACTGGCAAATGATAATTTGAGACAAGCCAGGAAGAAACATGCAGCTTATTTCAATAAGAAAGCAAAGGACAGAGAATTAGCTGTGGGAGAGAAAGTACTTCTTCTACTACCCGGCAGCAATAATAAGTTGCAAATTGGATGGCAAGGTCCATATACAGTTCTAGAGAAGGTGTCTAGAACAAATTATAAGATTGACAAAAAGGGGAAGGAGAAAATATATTATGTAAACCTTTTAACGAAGTATCTCGACAGACAAATCCAGGAAGGCACCCCTCTACTGACCTTGGATATCGCAACCGAAATGAAAAAGGAACCACTCACCTCACATGAATACCCATTACACCCCTGTGAGACAGCCGCACAGGTAAAAGTCAGTAAGCACCTGACTAAAAATCAGAGGGAGAGAGTTCAACAGGTTCTGGAGGAACATACAGATGTGTTAACAGACAAACCGGGGCATACTAATTTACTAGAGTATGATATGAAGCTGGTAGACTCAACACCAATCTGTATGAGAGCCTATTCTGTTCCGTTCGCTAAGGAGAAAGCATTGAAGGAAGAGATAGATTATTTGTTGAAAGAAGGGATTATTTCTCACAGTGAATCTCCCTACAGTTCCAGTGTAGTTTTGTTGAGGAAACCGTCTGGGGAACATAGACTGTGCATAGATTACAGGAAACTGAATGCTGTCACAGAAGGTCAGGTGGATCCATTACCGGACACAAAACAGTTATTTGCCAGACTGAACAAGGCAAAATACTTTTCGAAGGTGGATCATTGTTACATAACTAAATAAAATTTAAACTGAATACAATAAAATACAACGATTATTTCACAGAACTAGACATCTAACATATAATGTGAATTAAATGCAATCCCGAACGAAACAAGCCCCGGAAATGTCGTCGACGCGTTCTCCGCGAAATGCAATTTAATTCACCGCCCTAAAGAACATTCAGAATGAATATCGGCAATCCTTAGACCCATATTTTATCACGAATTTCATGGACCTCCCACGGATTAGGCACCGCACAAACAAGGAAAACAGAAAAAAAGCACCTATATAACAGATAGAATGGACATGCATGGAAATGTCAACTAGACTCAGTAATGTTTCTCCTCAATGACAACAGTCACGAAATGAGACTTATCTTTTTAACCCGTCGTCCGATGCGATCTTCACCAACGGACTAGACTCAGTGTTACGGTTGAATGGTTTGCTCCTTGTTGGCAAATAATGTCTTTTTCCATCATTTGGTCTATCGAGAAGTTGTATTCTTCAATGAAACAATAGGTGGGCTGGCTTCGTCCTTCGATCGTTGGCTTGTACACAGAATATTGTGACGTCACTGATTTGCATAGTTACACAAGCCACGTCATGTTCGGAATCATGTGACTTGAATAGTTTCTTGTAATGAATAAACAGTCTATCAGTTTGTAAATAAGAAATTTTTTTTTCTTCGTTCTTATTTCGCTCCCCACACTGGCCAACCATTTGTGGCGGTTTTTTTTATTTCTAGTTGTGGCGGTACGCCTCTTTCTTGTTGTGGCGTAAGGGCCCAACGGTTTTCTCGTTGCAAGTTGCAAGGTTGGGTGTTATGTTATTGCGGGGAGAGTTAGTCAATCATGATCGTTATAGAGCATCGTGCTGATAGTTGGTTAATTTCGCAAGTGGGGGCAGGTGCAAATCTTTGTATCCATTGTACTGACGGTTGAACTTCTGAAAGTCAATACTGGGATAAGTCCTTTATGAGTCCACATGTATTTATTACATAGACAGATTATAGACAATATTTCAAACAATGGTTGTCATGAAGCATAAAATATATATAAAGTTCTGTTCCCTTCCTTGAATTATGATTTATCTTCAATTCAGTCCTTGTCAAATAACAAATAGACAGAACGACATAACTGTATGCACGCGTGGCTGGTGATCCCAGCGACCGACAGTGAGATTATGCGTTCGTCAATAATTATAAATCTATCTCGACTTAGGTTTAGTCACTTACTAACCTGTAGCATTCTTCTTCCAAATCATAACACTGGACTGACCCATGTCCATCATTAATTATAATACAATCTGTGTGGCACTCCATGCCCGACACTGCATGAATACAAGGACACGTCTTATCCGTTCGACGGTCATACAAGAAAGGGGTCTGGTAACTTAGTCACGGTGCGTGACATACCAACGCACACACGTCATAATCAATCGTGTGTATCGCGTACACTAAACTAACAATTATTTACATTATATTAAACGTGGTCACCTCTTAATCTTATGCTGCTAACCTCCAGCAGACCATGCCAATAAAATACCGTAACAATCTTAGCAAAGGCTATTACCAGATTCCAGTGAAGCCCGAGGTTCGACATTATTTAGCTTTTAGCACCTCGGAAGGGCATTATGAATTCAACATGTTGCCATTCGGATTGAAAAATGCTCCGAGTGTGTTTTCTAGAATGATGCGCAAATTGTTGGATCCCCTGAATAATCCATGTATCACGAATTTCATGGATGATATCCTCATCGCTACAGAAACATTTGAAGAACACGTTAACTCTCTGAATATGCTATTTGATAGGCTCAGAGAAGCAAACTTGACTGCTAGACCAACAAAATGTTGTATTGGATGCAAAGAGTTGGAATTCTTGGGACATACTGTATATCAGGGTAACATGACCCCTGACCCCAAGAACTTGGAAAAATTGCAGAGAGCACCTAGACCACAAACAAAGAAAGACGTGCGATCATTCGTGTCGTTGTGTGGAACCAAAGCGGAACCAAAAATTATATCAAAAATTTTTAACTCTATATGTGCTCCTCTGTCCTTAGACTTGACCTCGCAAGGGAAGTGGCCGATAAAATTGTTTGGTCAGCACAGTGTGAATAGGGCATTCCAAGAGTTTAAAAGGAAAAACTCACTTAGCAAGCCTATTCTCAATTGCCTGATTTGACTCAGGGGTTTTGTGGGAGCAACGGACGCAAGCAAAGTGGGCCTGGGGGCTACTTTGTTGCAAAGGTCCTCTTCACCCAATGAGGAACTGAACCCAGTCGCTAATGCTAACCGCAAGTTGACCAAAGCGGAACAAGGCTATTCCACAAGCGAAAAAGAGTGTTTAGCGCTAATCTGGGCGATAAAAAAGTTCCAAATCTATCTATATTGTAGAACATTCGTGGTCCAGACGGATCATCAGCCTCTCGTATTCTTATCACAGGCCAAGCATGAAAATGCCAGATTATTAAGATGGTCTTTATTATTACTCCCATATCAATTTACCATTGAATATATTCCGGGGTCACAGAACGTCGGTGCAGATTTCCTCAGTAGGCACCCCTGTGATCAAATTTAGAGTATTCAGCAGGCGTAAGGAGTTAATTTTATCTATGTGTATCACTGGTTTTGGAACTTGCATTAGTGCATGTTCTCAAGTGGGGAGATGTGTGGTGGAATACATTGATACAGCGATAAAATCCTCCATTATAAAGATAAAAGTTAAAATAAAATGTAGGGATAAAATATAGTTAAGTTACGCTGCGGCTTTTTCGCCCACGCCACAAGCGCGTTGATGTGGTAGACCGTACCATCGTTTTCTAGTGTCATTGAAAAAAAAACTAAGTATAACATGGGGACGCGAAAGGCCTATTCGTTCAGACGGGGTAAGAAAAGGAGGGAAGAAAAAAATGATGCTGCCTGCAAGCGTTTGAATCTAAGTCTAACATACGCGCGAACTCGTAGTTAGTGTTTGAAATACGAGGTAAAGTAAGAACATGTAGCCACTTAGGTCACGAAAACAGACTTAGCTCTTATTTAGAATGACGTAAAACTCTCGAAAATAGCTGGACAGCACATGGAAAAGAAGTGAACGAATGGTGGTAAAGATTTCAAGACTAACATGGAAAAAAATATGGAATTTCTTATTAATAGGTTTAGAATCACAAAAATTAGCTAGTTTAAGAGCTTATCTTTTCCTGATAAATAATATGCTGTCAAATAAAAGGACGGACAGATAATTCGGAAGTTATTGACAAAAGACTGATTTGTTCGATGCAGACTCGCAAACACATGTTAGTTTTGCATTCACTAAAGTTACATTTGACGCGTCCTTGAGACGAAGGCAGGAGAAAAAGTACATGTAAACAAGGGTGAGTTAAAGGAGGATAGAATCTAAAAATATCTTCGCAGTAGAAATCTAAGCAGTGGGTGAGGAAAAATTTGGATAGTTTTTTTTGTAGTTGGGCCCAAAACCAAGTCCAAACTTGGGGAATGGCAATTCAGACCGATCGACCGACAGAAATACACTACACATTTGACCAAAAATTGGACATTTAATTTGAAATTTTAAATTCTAAAGGGGCAGTACTCTAATTGGACGAGATAGTTAAGATTATTGGAAAATTTGCCAGCTAGTTGCCATTGGGTTGAAGACTGTCCACACAAGCAGTTCGTTGAGGCTAAGAAGTTTGTCGTCCATTGAATATATATATGCTAATAGTAGTGGGACGCCCTAGTCTAGCCAGCAGCTCAGCTGAGTTTGTGCTATTTCAACGTAACTGTGTTTTCATTTTGAATTGTGAGTTTCTTTGTCTGGCACTGTGCTAGTGCCAGATGTTCTGACGAATACACCATTGCATTAAATGAGATGCCTACCATACTACCTCAGAGCATGTGAGGAGTGGGCCTAAGGAACAACTTTCTTCAGTCGTCACAGGCCAGTTAAGTATTGAAGACCTGGCCTGCGGAAATTCATCAACCAACATAGTATACTAGAAACTCCCTTGTGTATTAATAACTTTTTCCACAATTTATCCTGTTTAAAGAGCAAATGAACACTGTTAACTACACACTGGGGATGATGCAAATACCCCGACCCGACATCCAGTACTAGTTCCTAAAGACTTTTAGTTAGTAACAATATTAGTAAATTCAACTTATATATATGTACAAGTCTTTCATGTGTTTACCCGATTCTATGTAATTTTATTGAAATTGATTCATATTTAATTTAAAAGTCCTGACTAATATGACTGATAGCTACGTCTAATGTACAGGGTAATGAAATGTGGTGTGCTGGTAATTAAGTACACAAACACACACACACACACAAACACTAATATAAAGCTCTATGATCAAGTCAATTAACACTGTGTTACATTTTAGAAATTACAATTTTTTTAAAATTTATTTTGTCCTGAACCAAGTTTTTCTTCTGGTCAGGACGTTTAAATTAACTATGAATCAATTTCAATAAAATTACATAGAATCGGGTAAACACATGAAAGACTTGTACATATATATAAGTTGAATTTACTAATATTGTTACTAACTAAAAGTCTTTAGGAACTAGTACTGGATGTCGGATCGGGGTATTAGCATCATCCCCAGTCTGTAGTTAACAGTGTTTATTTGCTCTTTAAACAGGATAAATGGTGGGAAAAGTTATTAATACACAAGGGAGTTTCTAGTATACTATGTTGGTTGATGAATTTCCGCAGGCCAGGTCTTCAATATTTAACTGGCCTGTGACGACTGAAGAAAGTTGTTCCTTAGGCCCACTCCACTCCTCACATGCTCTGAGGTAGTATGGTAGGCATCTCATTTCATGCAATGGTGTATTCGTCAGAACATCTGGCACTAGCACAGTGCCAGACAAAGAAACTCACAATTCAAAATGAAAACAAAGTTACGTTGAAATAGCACAAACTCGGCTGAGCTGCTGGCTAGACTAGGGCGTCCCACTACTATTAGCATATATATATTCAATGGACGACAAACTTCTTAGCCTCAACGAACTGCTTGTGTGGACAGTCTTCAACACAATGGCAACTAGCTGGCAAATTTTCCAATAATCTTAACTATCTCGTCCAATTAGAGTACTGCCCCTTTAGAATTTAAAATTTCAAATTAAATGTCC